>WOXC01008126.1:0-114515 GCA_011680675.1 Gymnobelideus leadbeateri
ATAAGATATGCAGGCATTGGGATGCAAAGACTCACCTTCCTCTAATGGAAAAGTCGATGAGGGTATGGGAGATGGTATGGGAGAGAGCAGATTGGAGGAAGCGATATCTTGTGGGATTACTATTCTGGGAGGTTGGGTAGGGGAATAATGGGGGGAAAATGATTGTAACTCAAAATCTGGTGGAAATGAATGATGTAAAACAGAAGTTAATAAAGCATTTGTTTAAAAAAAAAGATGCTTAGGATAATGGAAAGCATTGCATAAATTCTCAAATGTGAGCCAATCTGAACTCCTTCTAGTCAATTACAGCCTCATTGTCCATCTGTAGAATGTGGTGCAATGATAGAATGCTGGGCTGGAGTCAGGAAGACATTTTCCTGAGTTCAAATCTGGCCTCACTTACTAACTATGGGACCCTGTGGAACCCTATGGGACCCTTACTAACTATGGGCAAGTCACTTAACCCTGTTTGCCTCAGTTTCCTCATCTGTAAAATGAGCTGGAGGAAGAAATGGCAAACCACTCTGGGATCTTTGCCAAGAAAACCCCAAATGGGGTCATAAAGTTTTGGACACAACTGAAATGACTGAACAACAACAGGGCCTGTCCACGATATATGTGTTGAAGGACTAACTCAATACACCAAAGCCTGGGCATTATTATTTTTTATCTATTTGGTTCTTCAAAGCAAGGTGAGGACAGTTTCTTTTACATTGCTATGGATTTTTATTGAAGAGGCTTTGCAGGATTCTGTGGTGGCTCACAATGTAATCTGTGAAAAGGAGTATTTGGAGAACTCACTATCAATAAAGAATCCTTTTATTTGGAAAAAAAAAAAAGAAAAATTAGTCTACTTGCTGTTGCTTGAGTTCAGCATTCTATGTGCCATTGCTATATCTTGGCAAAGGCTGAAACTCATGACTGGAGTTCATACCCATCTCACCTCTGCCTCTTAGAATCCCTAGCTGAATTCAAGGTTCAGCTCATTGACTCACTCCTGAAATGATTGTTTACATACTCATGTTCTCACATGTCATAGTTTATCCCCATAAAAAAGGACATAAACTCTGACGGCAAGAACTAGTTTATACTTTGTATTTCTACAACCTTGCACAGCATCTTACACATAGTAGGTGCATAAGAAATGTTTGTTGAGTTGGGTTAAATTATGCATATCTGAAGAATGGCAGATAAGCATTAGAATCTCACTCTTTCTCTCTGTCTCTTTCTCTCTGTCTCTCAGCAATTGGGGTTGCCCAGGGTCCCACAATAGTGTCTGAGGTCAGATTTCAACTCAGGTCCTCTAGAGTTCAGGACTCTGTCCACTGCATCACCCAACTGCCCCTCCATTAGATTCTCAAAAAACGAGATAATAAGTTCCAGTAGCTCCTTCTCCATCTCAGAGTATTAAAATTATTAGCTGTCTTTAAAGTTGTAATGCCACCTCCTACCTGAGGCTTCGTCCTGATCTCTCTCCAAACCCTCAAAACCTCCTACCCAATTGCCAAGGCCTAACCCCTGGAATGACCTTGTATTTACTGCATCTATAATTTGTATTGCCTTGTCTGTATAAAGGTTACCACACACACACACACACACACACACACACACACACACACACACAGAATATAAGCTTCCTGAACCTAGGGACTGTTTTGGTTTTGTGTTTGTATCTCCACTGCCTTATACACAGTAATGAAACTTAATAAATGGATAGGAGGATCATTGATTTACAACTGAAAGGGACCTTTGAGACCACTGAGTACAAAGCCCTCCTTTTACTGATGTGGCAACTAAGTTCCAAAGAAGTTAGGGGAAGGGATTTACAAATATAAACAGAGGGATTCCTATTTTATTATCAGGTAATAGGCAGCTCTTGGAATTTATTGAGTGAGGAAATGACATGACTAGACCAAGTTTTAGGAAAATCATCATGAAGCTGTGTGTAGAACACAGAGGGAAGAGAAATTATAGGATAAGAGATTTAGAGCTAGATAGGTCAATAGAGCTCATAGGTCAATAAGCCCACCTCCTCCATCCCATTTTATAGATAAAGAAACTAAAGCTCAGAGTATTTAAGTGACTCACCCAGGATCACACTGCTAATAAGTGTCTAGGGCAGGATTCGTAGCTAGGTCTTCCTGACTCTAAGCCCAGTGGTCTACTCACTATATTATACTACCTCAAAAAAGGTTGAAAGTGAAGTACACTGATGTTAAGGCATTCACTAATAGTATTGCAACTGGCAAATATTAACCATTCTTTTTTTTTTCATTCAGTGAATTTCTACATGTGAGAAAAAAAGGAACTACAGGTCAATTCCTCTTGAAGCAGAAGGAAAAATCTTCACTTTTTATGACACTGTAGCTTGATACCCTATTTTTGTACAAATAATATGTTAGTTACTAACTCATAGCTATGTTAGGTAACTGTCAAAGTAAAAGCATATTTCCCCATCATCAGTATGTCTACCATTTCATCTACTAGATAAAGCACATGCCAACCACGCTTTCTATTCATTCTTTCACATTTCTTCTCAATTGTGATTTAGATGAAAAATATCCTCCAAGCTAGAATAAAGAGTCAGTCAAGAAGTATTTATTAAGCATTTACTATGTTTCAGGTACCATAGCAAGCACTGAGTATATAAAGAAGTGTAAAAGAAAGCCCCTATTTTCAAGGATTTCATAGTCTAATGGGGGAGACAACTATGTACAAATATACATATGTATAAATAGGCATATTGTACATATTTATATGTGTATGTATATTTGTGTTTATACATATACAACTATACATATATACACAATACAAACATAAACATATATGTATATAAGTATACATATACACATAATACATACACATGCATGTGTATGTGTGTATATATGTAGGATGGACTCAAGATAATTAATAAAATCACAAAGGTTTTTGAATGTGGAAAAATAGAAAGTTTCATTCAGCAAGTCTCAATACAAGGAGCTTCCTTGTGAGAAACCTACCATGTCTGGTGGCATCATAATCTGACATGTTAATTCGAAGGAGGAAGTTGTTGAAGCTGTTGAGGTAAGCAGGAAGGGAATGGTAACCTTCAGGATCATACCACACCTATTGCAATTCCGAGACAAGACAAGATCATCATCACCCTAAATATTAAGTAGGAAAGCTATATGTTTAACTTTAATTGTCAAATAGCATAAGAAAATTCCTAATACATTTGAAAATCCATCTTGGAAGCTCATGAGATTTTGAGCCATGGTTCAGAGTAGAGAACACAGTTACCTCCATTTGTCTCTACATGTAGATTTTGAAAGCATATGCACTGGGACGGCATGAACTTGGGTTATGAGTCTGAAGTAAAAATTAGCGAAATTTGGGGCGGCTAGGTGGCACAGTGAGTAGAGCGTCGGCCCTGGAGTCAGAAGGACCTGAGTTAGGATCCGGCCTCAGACACTTAAAAAAAAAAAACGCACAAAAACCTAGCCGTGTGACCTTGGGCAAGTTACTTAACCCCAATTGCCCTCCAAAAACAAAACAAAATAAAACAAAACAAAAATTAGCGAAATATCATTATCTCCATGATGGGTCATTAGTAATGCTGGACCTAGAAGTAAGAACTGCTTTCTAATAATATCTTTCATATAATTGTGTTGAAGAAAGAAAAAATAGCAAATAAGGTTATTTCTTATGAACCAGTGTTTATTTTAGTATGACACTTCACTTCCCTGTCTTTTCTTCCTCTATAAATCCATCTATTATTCCTATCTGAGCTTCAGCCATGTAGTGAATTACTATATAGGCTGTGTGAAAGACCCCAGGCTTTAAAGTGCCTCAATTTTAGAAATTAACATCTTAAAAATATATACTAGGGTATTATTATTATTCAAAGTACTGAGTTTTTCTCTGCTTTTTGCTGGTTTGTCATTTTGTCCAATTTTGTAGACCTTGTGACAGGAGAGAAATTTAAAATTAAGATGCCACTTGAAGAATAATTAGAAATAAAGTTAAAACGTCTTGGAGATTTTTATGTAGGCCAAGTGGGATATAGGACTCAACTTACAAAAGTGTACTCATAGGCAAACTTTTCAGAAACACAGGGATTGTGTAAATGGAGGCACATCTATATTCTATATGAAAATACCTTCAACTTGGACAATCACCTTGCAAATTTTTAGATTTGTATTGTTTGTAAAGTATGAGGAAAGAGTTAGAAAATACCTTGGCGAGTGTTCTGTTTTCAGGAATGGTTGTTATATCAAAGCGAAGGTCCTTAGTCAGAGGTAACCCAAAACTCCAACCTCCATACCTATAAGAAAAAAAAAGTTTGTATTTAGGAAAAAGGCAATATTTTATTCCTTCCTAGGTAGCATGAGTGTGAATTTATGCTTATCTTCTCCCAGTCTTGAGTTTCTCCTATAAATACAATTGTGAAAAAATTTTGGATGAGTTACTATCTCTTTTGAGACCCTTTTTTTTTCTCATTTGTGCCGAGGAAGTTGGGTAATATGGTCTCCATAGTACTTTTCAACTGTGTCCAGTAAGTCTGTAGTACTATCAAATTAAAAAAAAATCCTTATGCCTTTTAAAAATACTCTTTTTGACCTGTTAACTATTTCTTTCCATTAATATTTAGGCTAGAAACAAGTTATTGACTTTTTTTGTGGGGGGAACAGATATCTGCATGGATTCTATCCCCATTCAATTGAATATGTATTGGGGGTGTTTTCTCCCCTAAACACTCCTTGGCTAATTGATTGATGTTTTCATCTGATCTATTTTTTTCTTAGTGCTTCATGAGAAATTCAGGGCTCTCCCTGACTCTTGACATATAGATAAACTTATAATGAGAGAATATGGCTTGGGCTATACTAACTGCTCTGACCCTGCAACTTCCTTGACACTTGTCATATGCTAATACTACTTTATTTACACTTTAGATAGAGACTTTGACTTCAGTTTTTGTCCTGTCCTTCCTACTCCACTTTGGTGGGCAGAAATATATCTGACAGTGCTGGGCTCTAACAACAGGTAAGAATGTGACCACTCAGATTCATATCTGATACTCTTAGAAATCTTAGAGTATATTTTATATTTCAAATTTCCTTTCTTTAAAACAAATAATTTCAGATTCTTAACTCTTTTTCTTGGATTCAGTTCTATCATTCTAATCTCTTTACTATTTTTTTCAGAACCAGGTTCAAATGCTAATATGACCCTGGAAAAGTCACACATTCTGAGTTTGTTTTATCTTCTATGAAATGAGGGTGTTGAAATAGATGATCTCCGATTTGACATTTTCTGTCAAGAAGGGATAAAAAAAATTAGGGAAAGAGCTGGTGATTATCAATGATCAATCAGACTCACTGACCCTTCTTCCATCTAACTTCATTCATTTTGAGATCACTTTTCCTTTTCTTTTTTAAAGTTATTTTATTCTAAACTTACATGAAATGAGCATTTTCACATACATGATAGAACAAAAAATTGGACTGCACATGAACCTAGAGATCTCTATTATTCTAGCTTATTTTTCTTTTTAAGTATATAAGAAGTATAATTAGTAGCTTTCAAAGCTGTCCTACTTGTCTGTGCTTCTTTTTAGACCTCTTTCTCTCCTCTTCTCTGCAGTTTAAAAAAACCTCATTGACTTCCTTCCCTCCCTCCATTCCTTCCTTCCTCCCCTCTTTACTCCTTCCCTCCCTTCCTCCCTTCCTCCCTCCTTCCTTCCTTCCCTTCCTTCCTTCCTTCCTTCCTTCCTTCCTTCCTTCCTTCCTTCCTTCCTTCTTTTCTTCCACACCATATTTCTCCTCTCTCCTCCAACCCCTATCCATACTGGTAAAAACAATAAGGGAAAACAAAGTCAAATATACATAAACAAGCAAAATAAATCCCCACATTTCCTCCTTCCTTTTTATGAACATTATGTAACGAATGGGTTCCCATCTCATAGGATTTGGACTCAGGAAAGTCCTTTAATTCTTTTCTTTGGGTTGACTGATGATTGTCATCATTTATTTTTATCAATAAGTCTTAATCTTGGCTAGCTAATCAACAATTCTAAGAGATAATCAGCTTTTCCAGCTATATACAAATAGTTATTGCCTGGGCTTGCCATACTGTGATCACAGTCCATATAGCCTGGCTATTGATTTAATAGAAGGCACGAGCTTAATTAACATGCTTTCTATATAGTTGATAAGTGTTAGTTTTGGACCCAGGTCAACTATTTATTTTATTTTATTTTTCAACTAAGTAGTATTTATTTTCTCTCCCTCCAATATTTCCCTTCTCCAAGTAAGGAAAAAAAACAAACCCAAATCCTTGTAATAGATATGCATAGTCAAGCAAAACAAATCCCCACTTTAAGTTTAAAAAATGGTTTCTCACATCTTGAAATGATCACTTCTCTATCAGGAGGTGGGTAGCATAGATTATCATCAGTCCTCTGGAATCATGGTTAGGACCAATTATTAACAAATACTATTACATATAAACTTAAGGTTGATAGTGTATCATCAATAGTTCTTCTTTAGAATGCCAAAGCAATGCTAAAAGTGCAAGCAATTATGTTTGAACTTAACATTAGCTTTGGAGAAGAGGCTTTAGGGATGTAGTCAACCTCAGAAATCATCTAGACCAACTTCTTAACTTTACAGATGGGCAAACTAAAGCTAAGAAGGGTGTTATGACTTCTCTGATTTAACAAATAGCTGATCTATAATTAGGACTCAGGTTCTTCTTTCCTTTATGTAGTGCTGCTTTCTTTGCTACTTTCTTTCTTCTTCTTTTTTTTCTTTTTGGAGGGCAGTTGGCGTTAAGTAACTTGCCCAAGGTCACACGGCTAGGTTTTTGTTTTTTGTGTGTGCATTAAGCGTCTGAGGCCGGATCCGAACTCAGGTCCTTCTGACTCCAGGGCTCTACTCACTGCGCCACCTAGCCGCCCCTGTAGTGCTACTTTCATTATATGACTCTTTCTGCCCTATGTTGTTTCCAATCTACTTCAAGTATTAAACACTGTGCTTCCAAAGAATTATTTAATTTATATTTTGTCAAAATGAACTTTAAAAATATGGTCTTTACAGCTTGTACTTTTGCTATATTTTATTTCTGAAAAGGTATTGAAGATTTAAGTTAAAATGAAAAGAAAATGGAGCCATATAGAGTACCAGCGGCAGTTCTGATATACAAATTGTCTCTCCTTAACCAATAAACAAACACTAGACTGATGTGTGGGGAGGGTAGTAAGTATCTCCAAAAATAAAAGGACAAAATCAGCTTAAATAAGCTATTCAAGACATATTATCATGTTGTGAAAAAAAATAACCTTAAAACTCTATGATAACATTGTAAAGTGTTATAAATAGGTTTATTTTTACCTTCTTTGGGTGAATTCATTAGCTGTTGAAATGAGGTAATTTTCTATGTGATGCCCACTGAGGTTATAAAGGACTTGAGAAGAATATGTTCTTCGGTGAGGTGGGGAGTAGTTAAACTTAGGACATTCCTGAAAGAACAAATTTTAAAAATGAAAGTTATTTCGGATCAAGGCTGAACAAATCAAACAGACAAGTGTCAAGAAGCTACACTCTCACGGTTTGTCTTCCATTGCAACTGTTCCAATGAGATAAGAATGTCTCCTGACTCTAAAGAGCTTGGAAAAAAGTCAACTCATCTGTGCCAAGAAATTAGGACAAATAGCTATTATTTATGTAGAAGACACTTTATTTTCTGATTTGTCTTACAGCCAACAGGAGGGACACAGGTCAACTAGTATGTGACATCCCTTGAATTGTGCTGACAAGTTTGATATGGTGGCAGTGTAAATAACAAACAAACACTAGACTGATTCTGAGCTCCCTTGGTAATACATGGGGAAGAAAGAAAAGGTTGCCCAAAATAAAAGAACAACATTAGTTTAAATAAGCTACTCAAGTCACATTATCAGGGACTGAAAAAATAGCATTAATAGTTTTAGGTGCCAAACTCAGATGCATAAGGCATTAAAAAAACAAACAAAAAACAACTCCATTTATGAATTTAATTTTCTGCACTTCCAGGTCCTTAAATACAAAAATCCTTCTATTGGCTAATGGTTGACTTTATTGTGGTATAGGAATGGAACAGAATATTTATTATGCTGTATAGAATGATGACTACAAAGAATTCAAAAGAATTTGGCAAGGCTTGTACAATCTACATCGAGTAAAGAAATGAGAAGCAGAGAAACAATTTTTATAACAATCACAGTATAAATGAAGACAGCATAAAAAAACAACTAACAAAATCAGAGCAAATGCAATGGCTGCTGTTCCTTTCAGAGGCTTGATGTTGTTTAAACACGCTCTCTTCCTTCTGGTAAAGAGGCAATGGACTATGGTTGGAAATGGCAGTTTTGATCACATTATCTTTCTTTGCTTAGCTTAAAATAATTCTTTAGATATGAGAAGGTATGACAGTGGGGCAGAGATAGCTGTGAGTAAGTTATTGTGGAGTAAAAAAAATCCAAAATTCATCAATAAAACATTCCATCAATAAAGCAAGAATTCTTTCATTTCTTCTCTTCTGGTTTCAATGATAACAGAAGTTTGAAAGACAACTAAGAACTCTTTAATATATTCCCATTCTTGCTCCATGGCTATTTTGAGAGTAAAGCTCGTGCATCTGAATCTAGGTTCAGAGTTTACATGTCTACGTAGATGGGATCTACATACTGTCCATCTCCTAATCCTGGAGTACCACAGAGAAACCAATAGAATGGACTGAGTAGAAAAGAGAATCCATCCCTTTTTTGCATCTCCTGAATTTGGTCAAACTGTGATATTAAACTAGCAAACACATTTTGGAACCATTAACTTCAGAGATGTCAAAATTAAACACCACAACAATAGCTCTGATGGATAAAATTTTAAATATGAAAATTTCAGTATGCTTATCAAATGTATTATTCATTAGAAAGTAGTAAGAGGATTAATATAGGCTATTTTCCAACTATGTTCACATGTTAAAATCCCAATCCATTACAGCAAAGATAGCTACCACTACTTTATAAATGTAGAAGAATTAATACTTTAGTTAGAATAGACCCTCTAACCACAGGTTTCCAAATCATTTATTCTTTTCTTTTGATATAAAGCTTCCAACTAAATGTGGAAGTTCATTACAAAAAAAGAACCAAATATATATTTCATCGATCAATGTATCAATTGTTTGAATGTGTTGAAACAGACATGGTTTCTTAATACTTAAATCAATTTGAGAGCGTTTCTCATAATTATTAGCACTCCGTCCTCAGAATCTTAGTACAAGAGAACATGTGGTATAGTGGAAAGAACAGCAGACTGGGGGTTGTCATTGATGAGGGTCAGAAGAAATGAATTCTGTCTCTGCTGTTTGCTCACTACATGACCTCAGTTTCCTTATCTGTAAAATGAGAAGTTATATCTGGCCCTAACATTCTTGCATAATAAGATCGACCTCACTGCTGTGTAGTGTAGATTGTCCATTATGGTCTTTTAGCAACTAAACTGGATGCATGTAATTGTACAGAGTTGAGTATATTGAAGGAGACCCAAAACAAATTCATATGAATTTTTTTTTCTTTTTGGAGGGCAATTGGGGTTAAGTGACTTGCCCAAGGTCACATGGGTAGTTTTTGTGTTAAGTGTCTGAGGCTAGATTTGAACTTAGGTACTCCTGACCCCAGGGCCAGTGCTCTATTCACTGCACCACCTAGCCACCCCTTATATGAAAGTTTTTAAAGGTAGATAAAAGCGTCATCACTGTTAAACAAGGAGGAATTTTAAAATGCTTAAAATACTCTATGATTAGATTTTGATTCTATAAGCATTTGATTCTACCAGAATACTGACCACAAATATTTCTTTGTCTAATAATCAAGAAATCATTGCTGAATCCTGCCTATTATCATCAGTAATATCCTCCATAGAGTGATAGCACTAATAAATTGTATTTATGGAAAGTATTTTTCCTTTGCAGTACGACGGATAACCATCTTGGTTTTAGGATGTGATTATATGCCATTTGGAACAAAATATATTTAGATGTCTCTCCCCATGGGAAGGTATGTTGACAATATAGTGAATCTCAGAAAATAACATGTCTTTTCTCCCTAAGCATCTTTAATTTCCCTAGTGAATTAGGGACTCTTAAAAGGTGCTGAATTGATATGCCTGGAAACCAAAGTGCTTATCTTTGGGATAGGGGCAGGAGAAGTGAAGGCAGAGTAATATTTTCTACCTCTTTCAGTAAATGTGCTTTTATTACAGTCTGGAGGTGTTACCAAGAGACATATAGGGCTCTCTTTTAGCCCTAGCTACCTTTTCAGCTGAGCATTATAGGAACTGAGTTGCTGTATTTTCAAGTGTCACAGTTATGCTGACATGTTGTTGTGTCATGCAGAGTTTTGTAGATAGAGCTGAACTGAGACCAAAAATTCATTTTTGTTAGTTGTGAACGAAGACAATCATAAAATTCCCTCCCTTTAGACATATGACCCAAGATGGATTTAAACCAATGACCTATAGGAAAAGACTCTGAAGGTGAAAATCAATATCTTGACATGCCCAGAACCAATCCTATTGACTTATTTGGTTCCTGAGGTATTAAAGTAGCAGAAGCAGTAGCAGCAACAGTAACAACCTTGTAACCTACATCTATCTTGCATGCTTCAGATTTTCCAATTCACTAAAACCTTATTCATGAATACCTGGACATTTTCTGAGCAGGAGCAGACACCAAAGTTGGAGATGGGTTCCCCACTGGTATTCCATTGGCCCAAAGTGCCTTTCTTTAAACATCTCCTGGAAATGAGAATAAATGAGAAGTGAGTCGTCATTTTCCCTCCTGATTAGGTAGATGTCAGAATATAGACACAGGTAAACTAGTCCCAGAGTTGATTTATGGATTTTTCTAAAATTAATATGTTGTAGCTCTATACATCCCATAATTTGGAAGATAAGCAAGGGGAGCTTTTAACTGTTTAAGAAGCACTAAGCCAAATTACCCTGAGCTTTGTAGCATCTTGGAAGTTTATTAAAATGGTACAACAATGAACTAGAGGGAATTTAAGAAACTGATGAATAGTATTGAAGAGAGACTACTGGAAATTTCACATTTTAGTACATTTTCTTTAGATTAAGAAGCTGAAACATGAAGGAAGGAAAGAAAAGAGAAAAGGAAAAAGATCTTCTTACGTATCACTGGTATTCAAACATATGGTATCTATTCCAGGGAAAGTCAGCATTGCAGAGACTAATGGTTCTGTGCTTGGATGAGAGTTCCTAAAAGATGAAAAAAAATACATTATAATTCTTCCATTATTCCTTGACCACACACACACACACACACACACACACACACACACACACACACAACACACACACACACACTTTGAAGAAGCTGTGCATGCTATATATAAATTCCCTTCATACATAAGAAACAATCTGTTCCATAAACTTTGTGTTACAAATATGGATATGTGGTGGCATATATTACTGTGTACACTGTAGATGGTTATACAAAGACACATTTTTGTATTTTCTCTAAACATTCAGAATATTCTACTGATTTATGACTCTCTAAACTGATTGATTAGTTTGCAAAAAGCATTATATTTAGATATAAGCCTATTATTTTCATTTTATATATATAATCCCAATCCTACGAATATAAATTTTTAATAATATTATTACTTTTATATAATCCTATTATTATTAATGTTTAAAGAACCATCAACATAGTGCTTATAGACTTCAGATTAAAATCATTACTTAAGGTCACTCAATCAATCAACAGCCAGTAATAGAGCCAGGACCTAAAAATAGGTTTCTTGATTCCTCATCTAGTGCTATTATACAAATGACTATCTTTCTTTAAAATGATTTATTTTGGGGGATCTTTGTGTTGAGACTTCAAAGGGCAAAAATACATGTAACCTTAGCTTTATTAGCTCCTGGGGTTAAAGTGTTTCTATCATTACAAGTGGCCACCTGGCTGATGCTAGAATACCTAACAAAATTAGATTTTGTTGCCTCTCAGTATTGTATTATAGCATTTCTCTTGCATGTGGTTTAAACACATCAAACCTCTTGAAACAAATCAAGCCTTTGCTTCTAAGGTTACCTTACATCTACTCTTTACAGAGCAAATTATTGGCATGTTTTTCGTCCCCCATTAAAATGTAAATTCCTTGAGGGGAAGGGTTGGCTTTTTCTTTCTTTGTAATTTTAGCACACACATTGCACTTAATATTTACTAAGTCTGTTGATTGACTGAAATTGGAAAGAAATGTTGCTTAACTTTAGAAAAGACACTTACCCAAAGAAAGCTGTCTGGTCATAGGTGCCATAAAGAGAGGGAGAAAGCTGTATCTCAGGATAAACAGTGCCGACATTTCTCAGTGTACCGAGACCCATGGCTGTCGTTACAAAGACAACTGGGAGGATGATTTGAGCGATGAGGCCTTTCCAGTTTCGGCGAGTGTGGTGGAACCTCTTAATGAGAATAGCCATGATCTTCTTCAGCAAAAGCCCCACCCCATCCAGCCTCTCTGATCTTGTCAAGACTTTGTCTATTTGAGAGAAACAGAGATGATCTGTTGGTCAAATCAGGAAATATATCTTCCAAGAGCATGTATGAAAGCTCTAGGAGATGCAGACAAACTCTGAGCAGTCAAGTATGTGTGAACTATTTTTATATTCACATTAGCATTTTCAGTATTAATGTGAAAACTGCATGGCCAGACCCTCGTAGCATTGCCCTGATCAATCTTGTTTTACAATAAAATTGTTAATCCATCATAACCAAACTCTACAGTGGTGCCATTTAGCACTCTCATTACATTTTTGACCTCACTCCATATTTATGACATTGCTCCTATTAGCTCCCCCCCCCATAATATCGTTTCTCCTAATGTCATGTTTCTCTAAACCAATTAATAACATTAGTCAGGTTATGCCTGGTTGTCCTCAAAGACTGAGATAATTTTATGTGGGCTCAATGTATACTAGGTCAAATGGAAAGAGAGTTCATAAATGCTAAAATGAAGCTAGAGCATGAGCCCAATTTAGGAAAAGAGCTCACGAACAGTAAGAGGAAACTAGCACTGGAACCCACTCTAGGAA
Source organism: Gymnobelideus leadbeateri (assembly GCA_011680675.1). Classification (NCBI taxonomy): domain Eukaryota; kingdom Metazoa; phylum Chordata; class Mammalia; order Diprotodontia; family Petauridae; genus Gymnobelideus; species Gymnobelideus leadbeateri. The sequence goes on from WOXC01008126.1 coordinate 13,140, forward strand.
CATCCTAAAACTCTTGAAGTATGGAATCATCTTCCTTGTTGAGAGTTAACCAACTTCTAGGTCTGAATGCATGGTGAAGGGCAGTCAGTCACACTCAACACAAACTAATAGTAAAAGCTAAAATATCTCTTTCTACAAGGTAGCATGCCAAATATGTATTCACTCTCCTTTCTCTAGAGTTGTGAAACATGTTCACAGTGTTCAAAGCTCAATCCTGACTCTACTGTGAGAAGCAGAAAAAGAAGAACTCATCAATTCAAAATTTCTACAGGTGCTGAGAACATCCCCATGGCTGCTAACTGTCAAGAACATCTGTGGAAACCATAAAATATTATTTCCTCAGTAGAGTCCTTTCTAACTAATAATTTCTATACCTCCTCCCAAAATAGGTTCAAATATGACATTCTCTCAAAAACTTGCAGTAAGGCACTTAACATGTGATAAGATGACAATGCAGTGGATATTTTCAATTTTACATCATGAATTATGCCATGCAGAAATCATGATCTTCATTTAGCTGATAAGGGAAATACAAAGCTGTGTAATTTAAAATGGGTTCCAATTAAACAGAGTGAACAAGTTTAAAATGCAAACTCCTATCTCCTCAAAAGGGAATAGTATAAGGAGCTGAATATTTTAAGTTAATTAGTATGCTTTTCTGTTCCTTGAGAAATTACATGTGGATGACTTACAGGTGTATCAAATAAGGTAAATGTGCTTTCTATAAGATAATGTCAATGAAGGGAACATTTTGACTGAAGAATAGTTCTGAACTGTGAAACAAATGCAGAGGCAAATATATAACATTGACTTTCTGAAGCAGACAGTCATTTGCTAATCAAAGTATTCAATTCCATTGACTCTACATCTATTATCCCAAAAAAAGATTATAAATGAGTAATATGGCAAGGGCCAAATGAGACTAAAGTTGCAGAGTGTATAAAAATCAGGGAATTATCTTTTAAAAGTTTCCTAGTAAGACAAATAGTTAATTAAAAGTTTTGCTCCCAGGAACGTTTCCTAATCTCAACAAATTTTGTCTCTCTTTTTTTCACAATCCTACATTATTCTAATGCATTCATTATTTTTTAAATTCATTTTATACTTGCTTCCAAAATGGCCCCAATGCTGAAATTCTTTATGCAAAATTACAAACTAGTTCCTAGAGGTGCTTTCAGTACAAAACCTAAGACTATAGAAATTACAGACTTTTAGAGAATTGGAAGGGACATAAAGACATGTAAATATAATAGATCTAGCTTCCTATAATTCCCACTGAAGCTACTTCCTCTGGGAATTCATTTTCTTTTCTCCAGAGTAAGAATTCACCTTTAGAACTATTACACATATTCTTTTTCTTTTTTGTCTTTTTGGAAGGGGGAAGGCAAGGCAATTGGGGTTAAGTGACTTGCCCAATGTCACACAACTAGTAAATGTTAAGTGTCTAAGGCTGGATTTGACTCCAGGGTCAGTGTTCTATTCACTGCACCACCTAGCTGCCCCCCCCCCCCACTCATATTTCTAAAGAGCTTAAAGGGTTTTCCCCTTTTCTTCATGTTTTTTTTCTTTTTCCCCATTTAATAATATTTTATTTTTCCCAAATACATGTAAAATAGTTTTCAACATTCATTTTTATGAGATTTTGAGTTCCAAATTTTTCTCCTTCCCTCCCTCTCCAAGTCAGCAAGCAATCTGATATAGGTCATACATGTAGAATCAAGTTAAATATATTTCTACCTTAACCACATTGTGAAAGAAGAATCAGAACAAAAGGGAAAAATAAGAAAGAAAAAAAAACAAAAAAAAGTGAAAATAGAGGGAGCGGCTAGGTGGCACAGTGAATAGAGCACTGGCCCTGGAGTCAGGAGGACCTGAGTTTAAATCCAGCCTCAGACACTTGACACAAAAAAACTAGCTGTGTGACTTTGGGCAAGTCACTTAACCCCAACTGCCCTCCAAAAAGCAAAAAAAAAAAAGAAAAAAGTGAAAATAATATGCTTCAATCTGTATTCAGACTGTAGTTCTTTCTCTGAATATGGGTAGCATTTTCTACCATGAGTCTTTTGGAATTGTCTTGGATCATCATATTTCTGAGAAGAGCTAAATCAATCATAGTTGATTATTGCACAATGTTGCTGTTACTTTGTATGATATTCTCCTGGTTCTGCTCCCTTCACTCAGCATCAGTTCATGTAAGCCTTTCTGGTGTTTTTTGTTTTTGTTTTTTAAATCTGCCTGCTCATTTTTTCTTATATCACAATAGTATTCCATCACAATCATATACCACAACTTGTTCAGCCATTCCCCAATTGGTGGATATTTCCTCAAGTTCCAATTCTTTGCCACCACAAAAAGAGCTGCTATAAACTTTTTTGTGGGTCCTTTTCCCTTTTTTATGATCTCCTTGGGACTTAGTAGTGGCACTACTGGATTAAAGGGTATGCACAGCTTGATAATCCTTTAGGCATAGTTCCAAATTGAAGAGCTTAAAGGTTTACGTAGCACTTTCCTCATAGCAATCTTGTCAGGTGGCAGTACAAGTTTCATAACTCCTATTTTATAACTGAGAGAACTGAGTCATGGGCGACTTACCTATATTCACACAACTATCGTGTCAGTGCTAGAACATGAACTTAGGCCCTGGACTCCAAGAGCAGGGAGCCTTTTAATACAAAATGCTTCTTTCTATACCAGGAACTCTTAACCTGGCATCTGTGAATTTGTTTTAAATTTTTGGATAACTACTTCAATGATGACAATAGCTAACTTTATATTATGCTTCAAAGTTTGCAAAAAGATTTTCAAAAATTATCTCATTTTACCCTCACAACAACCTTGGGAGGTAGGTATTATTATTATTATTCCAATTTTACAGATGAGGAAACTGAGTCAGGCAAAGTTTAAGTCACTTGTCCAGTGTCACACAGCTTATCTGAGGCAGGATTTGAACTCAGGTCTTCCTGACTCTAGTTCTAGTGTTCTAATGACTGTGCCATTTAGCTGCGTAGGTGGTTTCAATATATTGATTTCTTTTGTAATGCTATATATTTTATTTTATCGCTTTAAAATATTCTAAGATAAAGTTTATAGGTTTCAACAGACTGCCAAAGTCTGGTGCCTATGACCCCCCCCCCAAAAGTCTAGGGATCCTTGCTCTATACTAATAAGGAAGGTCTGTTACATTATCTTCACACAGGACTTTTGAAAAATTTATTTCTAATAGGGTTAAACAATAGTGAAAGAAAGGATTTTAAAGACAATTTGTAATTAGCCATAGCAAAATAATGGCTACAAGTCTCTTTTTGTAACGTATTAAGAATGTGTCTCCAGATTTTCCCACTCATTTCATTTACTGAACTCAAGAGCAAAACCAAATTAAACATGTACCGTCTCTTTCAGTGGTGATACTGCTGCTGCTCATAGAAAGATCATCAGGGGTCATCATTCCATTGACTTTAGTAACTCCAATTTTCTTTGTTGTGAATTGTTCTGTGCTCATCTCTCCATCTTTCTGTGTGTCTTTAGTCAGTTTCAAAAACACCTACAAAACAATCCAAATTACTTCATAAATGCAATAGCGGATGTTTCTTTTCTCAGGAGATATGATTTTGACTTTGCATGAGTCCTACATGTGTTGAAACAGATGTTTTCCATTTTCTTTAAGGCAACATTTTTATTTCAGGAATGAAAAAATATGCTTCCTGGTCACGTCAATATGTTTATTCTCTCAGGTGACTTTTACTTGGAGAAGAACCTGAAAACCTATTTCTTAGGACTGGACAGTTTTGTGAAACATAACTTTAAGTGGTTCTTTTTGTTTTCTTCCTCCTTAAAAATTTTTTCCTTGATGTTTCCTGAAATTTATCCTAGTTTTCACTAATAAATGGATGTAAGTTCATACCTCTTCCACAGTGGTGTCAGAAATCCCATAGCAGCCAATGTTAAGGTCACTCATGCCACTGTCCAGAGCTCTTAAGAGAGAAAGATAGGCTCCTGAAACTTTGGTGTTGAATGGGGGTAGCACATAGACAAGCTCTCCACCAATATCCTCCTTGAGATAAGCTTCAGGAAGGTGTGATTGGATCATGGAGGTAACTGCCAATGTGTTACATATTTTACTTGAGTGTAGATTTGGACTCTGGAAAAGACAGAATAGTTGCAGGAATATTATACACACACACACACACACACACACATATAATATAATTATAAGGATAAACATATCTGTATTCAACATTGCATAAAAGGACCCTAAATCAACAAGAATTAGATTTCAACATATTGCTGTCTTTCTTTAGAATATAACTTTCAATTTAGAAAAAAAAACTTGTACAATTTTTATGGACTGTTAATAATAATTAAAAATAATAATAGCTGGCATTTATATGTGCCAGGCCTCTATTAGGCACTTTACAATTTTTATCTCATTCTATCCTTACAACAGCCTTGAGAGGTAGGAGATTTTATCATACTCTTTTTATAGTGGAGGAATCTGTTAGAGGTTTAGTAACTTACTCAGGGTCATATAACCAGTAAGGGTCTGAGCTCAAATTTGTGGATACTCCATCCATGGTGCCACCTCACCACCCCACATTAACATTAGTAGAAGAGACATAATTAGCCTAAGATCACGAAAACACACAGCCTTGGAAAGTCTGACGCTATTTTACTGAACTAAAGCTCTACCTTTAGTCAACATAATCAAATTTCAACATATTTCAAGACATTATTGGGATGGCATTGTAATTCCATTTTTCCTCTCTGTAATACTTTCCACACCTTCATTTCTGTGTGTAGCAAATGAAAATTTCTTAAATGATTTTTAAAAAAATAAAACAAATCTACAGTGTTGATCTTCAGATTTCTCTCTTCCTGACCTAAAAGCCTCACTCTGGAATTATTACTTATAAACTAGGGAACATTAAAGTGTGAGAACCTTACGGAAACCTCTCAGTTACTCCCTTCGGGCTATGACTCATTGGTTCTTCTAGAATATAGTGAGTTTTATCAATAAAGAATGAGGCCTCAGTTTCATATTTTGAAATGAATTCAATTCAAACAACAACAAAATTTTATTTAAATTTCCCAGTTGAATTAGTGAAATTTCTTTTCTAGTCTAATCAAATGACAGACCTTTTTCTTAGTGAGAATGAGATGGTAGCCATCACCGAAGACTTCCTTGAGGTAAAAGGGTGACCCACAGCACCTGAGGCCTCCGTGTTCCAAGAAGGCGATTCGGTCACTGAGTACTTCAGCTTCATCCAAGTGATGTGTAGAAAGAATGATTGTCCTTGCTAAAAAGCATACAAAGACAATATGTCATAGGAAATGAAGAGTTAGGCATCTTCCAAGAGAGAGTCTAAGAATGTGTCAAAACAGGAATTTTGAAAGGGAAAACGTGGATTTTATCTAAAGCAAAATCAATTGATTCTAAGTCCCTAAGAGGATTTAAAGTAATCACAAAAAATAAAAAATAAAAATCTATAGAATTAATATACAGCTGAAAGAAATGAAGTGTTGATTATGATTTGTATCTTGTAGACTTCTCTGTTATTCAAAACATAGGCAATGTGGGCATGGTCATACCTAGAAGCCTACCAATATATCTACCTTAACTTTTGTTTTCTCAGTTCCGCTTTCCATTATTACTATTTTCCACAATATGAAAATATTTTTAAGGCTTGTGAATATTCTTCCCTGATTAATTCCACTCCACTTTGATTGCTTCACATCCTGCTAGCACTTATTTAGTCTGTTTTCAGTATATTTTCATTTGTGTATATTTTATATCTCTAATTGGATTCTAAGTTCATCTAGGGCAAGTGTCTTTGGTTTCATTTGCACACCTCCAAAAGCCTAGTTAATAGTGGTCATTTAATAAATGTTGAGTAATTTTATCAGTAGCCTCAATTTTTCCATTCTAAATGACTGAGTTTACTTGTTGCCAGAAAAAGGAAAAGTATCTGGCAACAAGCCTTCATTTAAAGGTATTATTTCTTCTATTAGAGTTTTACCTCTGAAATAACATGAGTTTCATACCTGTTTTATTCTTTGTGATGACTTCCCATATGCTTCGACGGGAACATGGGTCAACTCCAGTGGAAGGCTCATCTAAAATTACAACTCTTGATCCACCAATAAGGGCAATGGAAATGGACAATTTTCTCTTCATTCCTCCTGATAATGTTCCAACTCTTTTGTGCCGATGACTATACAGGCCAGTATCTTTTAAAGTCCTTCAAAAACAATGTAATATTTGAAAATAAGAATTTGGGAACTCTGGAAGAATATATGGAAGGTAGTATATCTACATATACACATACATATGTATTTATAAATATATATATACACATATAAGAGAGTATTATTCTATAGTAAGAAATTATGAATATGAGGAATTCAGAGAAGCATGGGGAGATTTATAAGAACTGATGCACAGTAAAATAAGCAATCAGAAAAACAATATACAGAATGACTAAAGCGATACAAGCAGAAACATCACTAAGAATCTAGAGTAACTGAATAACCAATAATGATCCTAGAGAACAAATGATGAATTATACCTCCCTCCTCTAAACAGAGAGATGGGGAGAGCACTAAGATAGAAAGCTATTTTTATTTTTAGATAAAGGTACCATATTGGTTATTGTTGTTCAACCATTTTTCTTTGTTACAAGGAAGGGTTTGATTCTGAGAGAAGGGGGAGGAGGTATTTTCAGAAATGACAGATATAAATATAAAAGACATTGATAAAACATTTTAAATAAGAAAAACCACACATATTGATCTATATTTAAGGATTCATTGAGTACTTACTTTGGTTCACATTTATAGTGCTATAATTTACAAATACCGTTCCTCATAGCAATCACATGACGTTGTTACATATATAACTCCCATGTAACAGATGATGAAACTGGATCTCAGAGAATTTAAGTTACTTGATCAAGGTCATAGAGCTAAATAAGGTCTCTTGACTACAGTCTTTTTTCACCTACCAGATCCTGAGACTATGGAAATATGACTTATGGTCTTTGCCCTCAAGGTTCTTACAATCTAATTGAAATCATTTATCAGTGATAGCCTCCATAAAACGAGTACCTCATATAGAACAACATATATTGAAATGCTAAAACATGTGGTACAGACGATAACTGCAGTATAAATTTAGAGAAGGGGGAGAAAGGGAAGATTGATGAAAGCTGAATTGTTGAAGAAAACTTTCTAGATAAGTTAGACTTGATCTGGGCTTTGAAGGTTAGAAAGAGTTGGATAGGTAGAATGGAAAGGAGAGGGTATGCCACATGAGGGAGACAACAGGAGCCAAAGCAGAGTAGAAAATGGATATGGTGTACTCTTAGTGTAATGAGAAGACTAGTTAAACTTGAGTGAAGGACAAATTTGGGGAAGTAGTGGGAAATAAAGGAATAGGAAAGATTTTGAAGACCTTGAGAACTAGGAAACGGTATTTTAACTTGGTACTCTATGAAACTGGGAATTCTTGAAGATTTTGGAACAGAATGGCAGAAAGTAGTATTAATAAAAGATTGGACTATATAAGAATTAACTGTTTAGCATAGTGGATAAAATGGTGTATGGACAGTCAGGAAGACCTGAGTTTGAATCCTGTCTTAGACACTTATTAGCTGGGTGACCTTGGGCAAGTCACTTAACCTCTGTGCCTATTTTCTCATCTATAAAGTGAGTATAATAATACCAACCTCAAAGAGTTGTTGCGTGGATTAAATGAGATAAAATTTGTAAAGAAAGCACTCTGAAAACTTTAAAACAGTATACAAATATTATCTATACAGTACCTCACAAAAGGGAAAAGATTAGGTTAGAAGGGAATATGGGAAGCTTATTCAAGTCATTTCATTTCAGTTATCTTGATGTAGTACTATTGATGTAGAATTGGAAAGCTTAGAAAAAAGGTAGCATTAGGAATGGAAAGGAAAGGATAGATACAATATACACTTCAGTGTAAAAATTAGTAGAATTTAGTTATTGATGATCAAGGGAATGAAGGTAAAGGAGGAATTAAAGATGGCACCAAGCTGGGGAAATGGTGTTATCATTGACAAAAACAGTGGGGAGAAGTAGCTGGTTTTAGACATTTTGAATTTGAAGTGAAAGCAAGACAATTCTGACTCTAAATACAGACCTCTTTCCACTATAAAATGTGACCTTTGACTTTCCCTTCTTGGTTTCCCTCATTGGATCATTTTCATCCTTTTTTTTGCCCTAACTTTGCAAACTTTCCTTGAGGCTCACTCTATCACACTGTTCTCTTCTCTGCATTTTATAGATCTCATTCATTGATGACTTTAATGATCAACTCTGTGCTGACCACTGATAAATGCCACTGAAAATGTCTCCGGTTCCGTCTTCTTACCCTGACTTCAACCTTGCCCTTCCAAACTACCCACTGAACATTTCAAGTTCAGTTCAGAGAATATAGTTAGCAGTGGCCAGCACGGAGTTGATAGTCAAAGCCAGTGCTGGAAGACAACTACAAAGAGTCTAAAGAGATGAGAAAAAGGTGAAAGACTAAACTTATTGAACCGAGAAAGGTCAGAGTTGGGCCAATAAAAGAGTAATGACAATCCAGTGAACGAAAACAGGGAAATCAGAGGAGTTATATGGTGCACTGGGTCTGGAATAAGGAGGGTTTGAATCTAATTCCGTATCTTGCTGTCTGCATGGCCTCCAGCTAGTTTTTTAACCTCTGTGGGCTCCAGTTACCTTGTCTGTAAAATGAGAGGATTAGATTTTCTAGGGCAGTTTCTGAGAGACTAATTCTTCATGAAAGTAAGTGACATATGGTCCATGAAGTGGCTTATCTTTCCTCTGTATATAGAACAATCCTTCCATCTCTATCTACATTTATGAACCTAGCATCTCTAGGCAGTGAGATGATACAGTGAATGGAATTATGGACCTGAGATTAGGAAGACCTGAGTTCAAATCCAGTCTCAGATACTGTGTGACCTTAGGCAAGTCACTTAACCTCTCCTTGCCTCAGTTTCCTCAACTGTGAAATGGGGATAAAAACAGCACCTACCTCACAAGGCTTTTATAAGGATCAAATGAGATAATATTTGTAAAGTCCTTAACATAGTGCCTGACACATAGTAGGTGATATATATTATCATCATTGTCATTTAGGTAAAAAAGTAGAATGGCTTTAATGTCTCAAATGCCAAGGAAGGGTAGTGATCCAATATAACCCCCTCCCTGATGAGGAACCCCAAACAGAGAAAAAGATTTGTAAAAATATGGCAGCATAGAAAGGATTAAAAATAGTTAAATGAGAAAAAAGAATCTTCCTGTGAAACATTTTGTTAACATGGGAGATGTGGTTTGCTGTGTGCTACATAATCCATACCTTTTTACTTCCTCATGTAGTTGCTTTTTGTTCCAGTGAGGAACCTTGATGGAGCCATAGAGAAGAAGGTGTTCCTTGGTTGTGAGATAACTGAATAAGACATCATGCTGCATGCAGACTCCCATGTTCTTCCGGATAAGATCCAGATCAGTTCTGGTGTCCTTTCCATAGACAAATATTGTGCCTGTTGTGGCACCAAATAACCCAGTCAGCATGGAGCTGGAAATAAATAAGAAGAGTAATTAGGCATGAACCAAGTGATTGAACTGAACTTATATTGCTAAACTTGCCACATCTATTTGTAAATTATATTTGAGTATACCACCTACAAAAGAGTAAATGGGAAAGACCTGCCTACAAAAGGAAGCATGAGGAAATACTGAAATGGATATGTAGTCTTATCCTTCCAGGGCACAGATCAGAGTCAGTGTGGTGCTACATGTCTGTAGTCCCTAAAGCCAGGGAGGCTAACATTGGTTGATCTCATGAGCTCAGGAACCTGCACAAAATTCTGCATGGTTACGGTGTTACTCTTGGGAGTAGAGGTCTAGTAGATGGCCTAAAGAGGGAAAAATGAGCCCAAGTTGTTTTAGGCTGATATGTCAAACAGAGAAGCACTGGGTCCCCGTATTGCTTCTTCATTTTCAGTCTAAGAGAGATAGAGAGTTGAGATTTAGTAATTTCAGTTTTATCCAACTCTTTATGACCCTATCTGGAGTTTTCTTGGCAAAGGTACTGGAAAGGTTTACCACTTCCTTCTCCAGGTCATTTTACAGATGAGGAAACTGAGGCAAATGGGATTAAGTGACTTCCTCAGGGTCACATAGCTAGTAAGTGTCTGAAGCCAGATTTGAACTCATGAGGATGGGTTTTCCTGACTTCAGGACTGACACTTTATCTACTGTGCTACATAGCTGCACAGAGACAGGGAGACCCAGTTTTTTTAAGAAATAGGGGGACCCCAGAGGATATGAACAGGTAGTTTTCAGAGGAAGAAATTAAAGATATCTATAAGTATATGAAAAATGCTCTAAATCACTACTGATTAGAGAAATGCAAATCAAAACAACTCTGAGGTACCACATCTCACCAGTCAGATTGGCTAAGATGACAAAATAGGAAAATGACAAATGCTGGAGAGGATGTGGACAAATTAGAACACTAATGCATTGCTGGTGGAGTTGTGAACTGATCCAACCATTCTGGAGAGCAATCTGGAATTATGCCCAAAGGGCTATAAATAATTTCATACCCTTTGACCCAGCAATATCACTTCTAGGGTTGTATCCCAAAGAGATCATAGAAGTGGGAGGAAGACCCATATGTACAAAAATATTTATAGCAGCTCTTTTTTGGTGGCAAAGAATTGGAAATTAAGGGGGTGCCCACCAATTGGGGAATGGCTGAACAAATTGTCATATGTGAATGTAATGGAATACTATTGTGCTGAAAGAAACGAGGAGCAGATGGACTTCATATTTACCTGGAGAGGTTTATACAAACTGATGCTCAGTGAGAAGAGTAGAACCAGGAGAAATTTGTACACAATTACAGACACAACATATGTTTGATGACCAGCTTTGATAGAATGGACTCTTCTCAGCAATGCAGGGTTATAAGTCAACCCCAAAAGACTCATGATGGAGAGAGATGTCTACATCCAGAGAAAGAACTAGAAAGACCTGAGTTTGAATCCAGATCGAAGCAAACTACCTGATTTTTTTCCTTTTCTTGTTTGGTTTTGTTTCCTCCATTGTTCATTCCATCTGATACAATCCTTCTTTGTAACCTGACTAATGTCTAATGTGAAAGTATTTGCAGATCCTATACTTGATTGTATGTCATCATGGTGGGGGAGGAGAGGGAGGAAGAGAAAATTTGAAACTCAAGGAGTTGTGAAATTGAATCTTGTAAACTAAAAATAAACAAACAAATTAATAAAAAAAAGAAAAAGAAAAAAAAGAAATAGGGGGACCCAATCTTTAAAAAAAACCCCACCAAAACAAAACATGAGGGAGAGAATAATCTCTCCATGCCTGCGTGTCCTGTGCAATTCTTGTCCATGTATTTCCACAATGTCAAAAATCTTACTCATCAACTACATGTGATGTGGCATATTGGAGGTAAGTCACTAGAATTTAGAAACAAACTGTCAAGTTAACAGAAAGTGGAGAATATGATTCTGTCTCACATGAGAAAGTATTAGGTACAATTGGAGGAGAGAAGGGATAACCTGTGCACCCTTACCTCCTTCCCCATTGGGATTTTGCCTTCCAATCAACAACTGGATATACTGCATACACTTATTCATAGCAACAATAGTTCAAGAATCAAGGTGAGCATAAACAGATTTTCCCTTATTGCTTCAGGCTATGGTAGATGGGTCTATGGCAGTTTCCAAGAGATTAATTCCTCATGAAGGTAGGTGATATATTGTCCATGAAGTGGCTCATCTTTCTTCTATATATAGAGTAGGGAATGACTAGTGTCTTTCTATATTTGAAGGTGAGGACGTGTTAAGGTGAGCGCGTGTTAAGTAACATGCTGCAGGTTCCCTTGATAAAAATATGCCCTTCAGAAGAAACTTACATGGTAGTGGTTTTCCCAGCTCCATTAGGTCCCAGCAATGAAGTGATATGCCCTTCATAAAAATTCAAATTGAGATTATCCACGGCAACTTTGGAGCCATACATCTTGGTGAGGCCATGGAGAGCAACTCCAACTGTGAGATCTTTTGGTTCAGGCTCCAGATTAGAGGGAAAGATATAGTCAGGACCTGGATAAGCCAGAGAAAAACCATCAGTATACAAAACCGATTTACTTTTTTAATATCGTGGAAATACAACTGCAGGTTTTAAATTATATTTGAAAAAATATTTGTCAGCAGATAACTTTTTGAATCATTTCTATTATAGCCTTTGGCCTTTTCATCTAGTTTAAAAGTGAATAAGAAAAGAGCCCGGCCACCCATACCATTCTAGAAGCTTTATGTCCTTCTTATCTGTTTGAAGAAATGTGCCCTTGAACACTGTATGGAAATTATGATTTCTCATTTATTCAATAGTTCTCAAATATGAGAAGGGCTGTTCTTTGCTAGGGAAGACAAAGGTGGATTTTTTTATTAACCAAAAAAAGAGGCTGATTTCAATGTGTGAAACAAACAAATGCAAGGATTACCATAAAGTAACATGGTAGATTTTATGGGTGGCCTATGAAATCCATCTCATTACTCTACAGTCGAGCCATGCATGTGCACTAGAAGACAATATGTGTATTATAATTAATAATAATAAATTCACCATTAAGACTATACTGCTTTATATAGTACTGCATAGTTTATAATGCCCTCTCCTCAAAACAACCCTGTGATAACAGATGAGCTGACCATTGGTCAACTAGTAATTGATAGAGGTAGCTGTCAAAATAAGATGAACTCCAGTGGAAAAGTTTGGTGTACTTTCTATTCTAATTTACAGCTTAATGTATACATGCCAGACTTCCTCTGTGCAGGTGTCAGCAGGACTTGAACCCTGAATTAGTTTTGTAATCAAGCAAATTAATCAAGTAGTAATGAAGTGCCTACTGTATACTATGTGTTGGTGATAGAGGCAAACATGAAAAAGTTTGTCCTTAAGGGACTTAAATTCTAATCAGAGGAAGAAAATTTCTATGCATAATAAGTAAGGTGGGTGAAGGTAAATTATTCACACTTTTTTTTTTCAATTTTGATCTTCTTTGACCAAAGAGAGTTGGCTGGAATTAGGGAGGAAGTCTATAGAAGCATCTTGTGAGTAGCGGTTATTTTATCCTCTGCATTTGTAGCCTCAGTAATTAGCACAGTGCCTGGTATATATTGGGTGCTTAATAAATGCTTATTGTTCAAAGAAAATAAGCTTTTCTCTCTGATCCAGAAGTTATTATGGAATCTTACCCTGATTATCATCATATGCTAATTCTCTGAGTTAATGAGTCTAGTCCAAGTCATGATTTAACCTTCATAAGGGTCCATATGTATATGTGTAAGTATATCATCCATGACCAACTGGATGATAATTTTATAGTTTGGAGAAACGTAATGAAAGGCATCAGTCATACGACCCCTCTTTGGATCAGCTTTGATGAACTCACTTGTCTTAGTGCCGGAGATGCTTGTGGTCTGCATCATGATATTGGTGAAGAGGAAGCCATCGCTTTTCTCGTGCTTTACCTCTGCGCATCCAAAGCGCTCCTTCCAATAGGAAGGGAGAACTGGGAAATACCACGGCGAGGCCACACCGTAAGTCCCTAGAATAAAAATAAAGAGTGATGGTCATTAACCATTAAAGAGAAGCATCCAAAAACGAACAAAGAAATGTGACATTGCTTCTCTACAAAGTGAAGGAGTCACTGGCAGCTTGATAGTTCACAATCACTGAGTCCATTTTTCTAGGGTGTTATAAGGTTGGAGTTGTTATTTATGTTTTTGTCCAAAAAACAAAATAAAAAAGAGAGGCAACATGGTATAGTAATGCACAAAGAACTAGCTTTGAAATCAGGCAGACTGAGGTTCAGATCTCACTTCTGACTCATACTGGCTGTATGACCTTGGACAAGTCATATAACTTCTCAACACTAGGCACAAACCAGAGGAGAGAATTGTGGGGGCTGGGGAAGAGTAGTTTAACATAAAAGTTACTTTCAAAGAAGATAGAACATTCAGACCCTGGAGGGAAGTTGAGATGACTAAAGTAAAATCTCAAAATGGAGGGGAAATTGCTTTGGGACCTAGATAGGGGAAAAATCCCTTCTTGTTGGTAATTTGGGGGGATTAAGTGGTCATTTCCAAGTCCATGGTCAGTTGGTCAGAGAGGTATTCCAAGGATAACTAAACTGAGGGTAATGGAGGAAGCCTTAGGTAGATCCTCTCCAACTCCCCTCCCACTCCTACCCCAACTGAAGGAGAAGGAGACTCTGGAGGACTGTGGCATATTAGCCCTGGATGACTAATCCATGCCATTGTGACTAGAACTGAGCTAACAGTGAAGCCAAGCCTAGGCAACAGGAAACTGGGTGGAGATAAGGTAGGAAGGAAGCAAAGCGACCAATAAAAGCTGTTGAGGACCGAGACATGTATATTAATGACTTGTGTAACTTGTATTACCGCCCCTCCATGCCCCACTCTGTCCTCACCCACCCCACTAAATGATCTTTCATAACACTTCTTGGTAAAGCCTGTTAAAACACTAAGAATATGGTGTATTATTGGTGGTCCAGGTAAGAGTGGCTGGGGGTCAGGGGGCAGAAGAGTCCACTGTGACCTTTCCTCTATGCTGGAGTTTAGGGAATCTCAGAAATAAGAAAGGGTAAGTAGTGTTTGGTACCGTATGCTTTCTTGGACTAACCTCAATTTTTAACCTAGAATTTGTGAACTTAAAAAACCCCCAACTATTTCAATATAATAGGTTTCCTTTGTTGTCTTATGTGTTTTATGAATTTAAAAACATGATTCTGAGAAAAGGCTCACAGGCTTTACGAGAGGTCTATGGCACACATAAAGGTTAAGACCTCTTGCTTGAGCTGGTATAAAAGGAAGGCATATCCTTGAGGTGACTGTTAACAATCAACTGATATTCATGGAAACCACCAAGTAAAAGGGGAGAATGGTAAGAAGGAATCAATATTCTGACATTGCCTTGCAAAGTTTCTTCTCTTGAAACTACACAATAAACTGACATTTATGGAGCTCATCGCTATATACGTATTATCTCATCTGGGCATATTATATCAGCCCAGTGAGGGAGGCTCTCTTGATAATATCACTCCCATTTTACAGACAAGGAAATGGAGGCTCAGAGGGAAAAAGTAACTTTACTGAGGCATACAACTAATGAGTAAGTATCAGAGGCAGGATTTAAACCCAAGTCTAGCACTCAAAACATACGCAGACGTAATATCAACACTGAATCACCTGCTACGTTTCTAAATGTGGATAAATAAGAAAATTACTAAAAGTCAATAAAGCACCTTAGACCCCGGTGAAATAATGACCCTAAGTCATCCTATTCTATAAAGGGTCTTAGGTATTCAGTTTGCAGAATTAGCATAATCAGAAATCTCCTCAAACCATTCAAATCATCTCATTCCTGGGATATGGAAGATCTGAATTGATTTGATTTTGTTATGTTCCTTGAGACTCTCCAATTAGGAAATACCATGGGAATAATAGGCTAAAAGATGATTTCTCCTTAGAATGGTTTTTAATTTTAGAAATGACATTTAGCAGGCATTTTCCTCCCGATATGGTATCACTTACACTTGAAAGGCAGAATGTCATAGTGGATAGAGTGTGACTCAGAATCAGGAAGTTTCTGCTTCTAACAAATACTAGCTAGCTACATGACCCCATACGAGACACTTAACCATGCCCAGCAATACTCTGAGATTATAAATTATAGAATTTATATGGTTGATTTGCATGGATAGAGAAAATTTCCTCATGGGGAACTGCCTACATCAATGAAATTCCAGGCCTAAACTTCCCCCACCCCTCCATATATACACATACAAACATATATACATGGACATGTGTATATACATATATATGTATACACACACATATATATGCATGTAAATATGCATATATAAGGATATGCACACATTATCTGAAAACCTGTCTCTTCCACCAGTCATGTAAAAATTTGAAAAGTACCCAGAACAGATGTATACAGACTACCTTAAAACACAAATGGATCAGTGCTATCATGGATGTGGGTATGCCTGCTAATGATCACTATTCCAGCCCATCTCATGTAATGTGCTATAGAAATTATATTTTGTGTAATCACAACATCAAACTATTTGCTGGGATCCTGTTCTCACCTGGAAAAACATTCCTCACATACCACGCAACAAGGAAGTAAATGACAGAATCTACAAGAATTAGGCAACACAACCAGCCAAATGACATGGTGTCATCATGGACGGGAGAACTGTACATATTTTCCCACTGAAGACCTACAAAATAAAAACAGATATTTTTCAGTGAAACATATCATGGCTGCGAAAGATGAAAATCCAATTTTAAAGAAAGTGAACTTACCAATACCCTGTTCCTCATATTGGGCAATGTACTGACTGGCATAACTGAATGCTGTTGGGGACAGGAGGCTCTGTAAGAAAAATAAATAGCAGTGATATTTCATATAGTCATTATGTATTTTACCCAGAGGGACCTTAAAATACTTAAAAGTTAGACAATGGTATATAGAAAACTGACACTCTAGGTATACTTGGAAATATGGAAATATCCCCTTAAAAAGCATACTACTACTATTCTATTACTATGACTACTACTACTACTGTTGCTATTATTACTACACAAGTGAACAGGGAATAAAGGAGAACATTTTGATAGACTAAGGAAAAATCAGAGGAATATGAATAGGGAAAATATCGTTATTCATCATGTTGCCAAAAGGTGTATGCTATGTGTAGGTTGTCTCTCATAAAACACAGTTACAACTCAGATCATTGCGTGTTGCTCTGAAAATTACGTTAGATACCTAATGTATTTCTCTTTTTTTTGGTTTATTTTTGCTTTTTTTTTTGAAGAGGGGAATGTAGGGCAATTGAGGTTAAATGAATTGCCTAAGGCCACATGGCTAGGTTTTTTTTGTGTTAAGTGTTTGAGGCTGGATTTGAACTCAGGTCCTCCTGACTCTAGGGCTGGTGCTCTATTCACTGTGCCACCTAGCCCTAATATATGTCTTGACAGATAGTAGAGTATAAATGTATAGAGAGCTAGGAATACTTGTGTAGAAGGATTGCTTTTGCCATGTATTAGCCAACCATTGACAAGTCACTAAACCTCTCATTGGACCAGGGAGCTCTCTAAGACTGTAAATTACTGATGTGTTGCCAGTTTGCCTCAAAAGGGGGAATTTTTGTACTAGGTTTGCCTCCACCAATAAAATCACAGATGTGGGTACCTCTCTCCTACTCCCATGAATACTACAGTACTAAGATTAAATAAAGACAGCTAGGTGGCATAGTAAATAAGAGCACCAGGTATGGAGACAGAAAGACCTGAATTCAAATCTGGCCTTAGACACTTACTAGCTATGTGACCCTGGGCAAATCACTTAACCCTATTTGCCACAGTTTCTTCATCTGTAAAAATGAGCTGGAGAAGGAAATGGAAAACTGTTCTAGTGTCTTTGCCAAGGAAACCCCAAATGGGGTCATGAAAAGTCAGACATGACTGAAACGACTGTACAACAATAAACTTAAATATTATCAAGAAAACTTAAATGATGAAGGATAATCTTCAATTTAAGAATTTATTTCATATAATAGGGTCATTATTACACAAATATAAAAGGAGACCATTTATTTGATATTGAACATTTATAATTTTAATTTTAAGAGATTTCAAATTTAAATCCCAAATAGTTATTGCTGAATTGACTCTATTTTATCCCATTCCACCAGCAACACATCCAAGCAACATTTTAATTTTAATCTGATTGTGAATGAGTGATGTGTTCAACTTCTACTTTCCAAATTCTAAAGGAACTTGTTAAGGCTGAAACCTTAAAAAATTTGCAAATGAGCCCAGTAGTTTAGCATATGAGAATTAGAAATCATATGAGAAGTGTCATGCAAATAGAGAACAACCAAAGTTTCTTAAACTATGTACCTCAGCAT
The DNA here is from genome assembly GCA_011680675.1 of Gymnobelideus leadbeateri. Classification (NCBI taxonomy): domain Eukaryota; kingdom Metazoa; phylum Chordata; class Mammalia; order Diprotodontia; family Petauridae; genus Gymnobelideus; species Gymnobelideus leadbeateri. Next base: position 31,213 of record WOXC01008126.1, read on the forward strand.
ATATGGGCAACACCCCTATTCTTTTTAGCATAGATGTCCCTCTAACTTATACTATGTACCATGATTTCAGGCACATTTCGTATTTAGGCTACAGGGCCTGTAAGGAATTGGACTATTCATGAAACAGTCATCTAATGTTATATGGCATTAGTGCTATTCTTCTTAAAGATGTTGATATTCATTACCATAAAATAAATGCAATTTATCATTGAGACATTGGAAAGGGTAAGAAAAGATAATTAAATAGTTTTTGAAGCTATCTTCAAAATTGTCTTCTCAAAGTCATATGCCAAGTTGGGCACACAACTATATAAAAATGTAGGACAAAATTGGACCCTGAGTTTGGTTTCCTGCCACCTCAGCTTTAAATTTAGGAAAGTAAACTTTTAATTGAAGTGTCTAGGAACAAAAATGATCCACTTGTCACACCCTGGCAATTTTCACAATAGACTCACCATGAATGTCTTGACTAGAAAGCTCAATTCACTCTCAACTGTAATTAGAACAATGAAGGGGAAAAAGGCAATAATGTAGATGAGACTTCCAATCAGGGCAGCAATATTGGTGTTATTGAAGAAGACGCTGATAAGGTAGCTCATGGCAATAACAGAGAAGCTATAGTCCGAGAAATACAGGAACAAGATGAACCCGTTCGTTTTGGGGAGGATGTTCCCAAACTTGAGTATACTAATAAGAATGATGATGGTAACCAGCAGGAATCCAATGCTTTCCAAGAGCCAGGCAAAAAAATGGCTACACGAGTTCACACCCATCATCTTCATGTACTGGAAGGAAGAAAGAAAAAAAAGGGGCAGCTGATTTTTAAATTGTCCAACATAAAGCTACTATTAAACCATTTCAAATGCTCTTGGTGAATAAGAATTAACCTCTTAGTCTCCATGATTGTTTATCTATGCATTTCATTAATTTATGTGAATACCATGTTCACTTTATTTGGGTATACTGTCAACATTAGACTTAACTGCCTTAGATTACATTCTTCAGGAGCAATGGTGTGTAATCCATTGTCTCGGTGATAGTTACAAGATTTGTATTAATTCTATCCCATGGCTTGGATGTAAATAGAACCATGGAATGTTAGAGCTAGAAGGGGTCTTAACATTATATTTTCTAATCCCATCATTTTACAGATGGGGAAGCTGAGACTAGAAAACAGAAATGATTTGAATAGGGGATCCAGTCTCTTAGTGGTTAGATCTAGAGCCAGAAGTTAAATCTGTTCAAATCTAGTCTGATTACTAATTAAACTACTGACCTTGGATAAAATTTTACCTTGGATAAAATTTTAAATCAATGCTATGTTATATGGAATTTTATACCATAATTTATATACAATTTTACAACATATTCATGTCAGCAATATACATGCCAATATAAATAATTCAAAGAAACTGTGTTTTGTCTATAGTTGACATTAGAATTGGTATTCATAAGATAGCTGCATTATTATACTAAATATTCAGGAATGTAAAGTCTAATTTCAATAAAATCTGAAGAAATGGCATAGGATGTATTTTTAAGAATTAAAATATACAGAGTTTTTAGGAACCAGTGTTCCCCTTTTCCCCAATTCTCAGTCCTTGAAATCTATTGATGGTCCAGGGTAGATTTGTAGCCTTTATTCCCAAATACCTTATAACACCTAGAATGAATTCATGTAACTGAATATCCTCCAAACTTCCCTCTTCATTGATATCCTTTGATAATTAAATTTAATTAAATTAAACAACCATTGAGTACTTACTGTGTACAAGGAACTATGCTATGTGATTTAGTAATGACTTAGTGATCATCCCAGAGTCCAAAATATTTTTCATCCAGGGAGAAAAACACATTCATCATGATCTGCCTCTCCATTATGTGTAGTCTTTCATTGTAGGGGGTGTATATATGTGGGGGAAGTTGGCGGGGGGGGGGGGGGTGAGTAGAGGGAAAGTAACTGGTCCCTTTTTGGAATTTATAATAATTTTCAAAATATATTAGATCTCTTGAGCTTATTAGGTTCTGTCCATTCTTTTCATTCATTTCTCTCCAAATACTCTCCCTTCCCAGAACAACAAAAACCCCTCCCTAAGCTTTTATGAAGTCCTTTTCTTTTGAAAAATCAAGATATTTCAATTTTTTTCTTTCTTCTCCCCTCCCCTTTTCAATTTTGCCAAGGGGGAAAATAACAGGGAGCTCACTGGATCTTTTGGTCTACCACTGCAGTAGTGAATTTTTATTCTTTGCAACTTATCACATTTCGATAACACCGCTCCTCTTGTTCCCATGGAAACAGATACCTGACTGCCAACAGCCTAAGCTGCAGGCTATAAGCTAATCATCCCTGGGTTAAAAACAAAAACAACAAAAAACAACAAAACAACAACAACAATAACAAAACTTGGGACTTTTCCTCTTAACTTTGCTCTTATCCTCACCCTCTTTTTCCAGGGTCTTGTGACGCAATACAATGAAAATCCAACTTTTAATCTCTATAGGAAGGAAAACCTGAAACAAGGCTTCCTGATTTAAAGGGACAGTTTGAGGTTACCAGAAGTCTACCAAGCACAATGTCTCTGGAAGTAAAATGTTGGTTTGGAAGAGCCCTTAAAAGCATTCTAGGGCTCTATCACTGGAAGAGAACTTTAAGATTATCTTGCACAATCTTGTCATTTTATAAATGAGGAAACTGAGGTCCAAGAGAAGGAAAGTAACATAACTAAGATCCCATGGCTAGTAGGTATCAGGATTTGAATTGAAAGTTGAGTCCTTTGACAACAAATTCAGGGCACTTTTCATTTTGGTGTAGTAAGTACCCATAATCTTACCCTCCCACCCTCACCCCATTCATGAAGACTGATTGGGGTTAAGGTTGATCACAAGTCAATGATTTACATGCAGAGATACTTTAGGTAAAGCTTCTTTACTTATTTCCCATTGTTTGTATTTTTGTAGCTTTACTGAGACTGCTTCAGTAAGCAAAAATAGAGACTAAGACAAATAAAATTATCACTTCAATCCTCATATTCAGTATCTAATGGAGTGGGCCACTACTAAAGAACCCTTCCCCAATACCCCAAAATCCATCCTGGAAAAGAGAACAGGATTTTAGTATTAATGATGAGGTACAGGCTCTAGGAATCCCCTGGAGCTCTCCTTGAATCTTCCCTCCTAAGGCATTTGCCTGAGACCCAAAGCCTTTCATTGTGGCTCTGCCCAAACCTTTGTTACTAGCTTGGCCCTCCATTATCCAGCTAGCCCCTACCCTTGATCCTCCCAAATATCGATATCACAAACTCCTCCTCTAGACTACCCCTAGATTCCTCTCACAACCTTTGTGTATATAAGACCCCATCTTCCCTCCATGTGTGAGAGCTCCATAGAATTTTCCAATACAATCCTTACAGATACTGAGGCTCCTTAAGAGTCTACCCAATATGGAGAACTTTTAGTAAACTTTGCTTTTCTTTGGCTGAGAGAAGACTTGAGTTGAATTCATTTGGCAGGACCCGGCATGTTGGTATTTTGGGGTCTTGAGCACCCCTAACCCTATACCTCATCATTTTATGGTGACCCTCTTCATTAAGACAAATTTTAAGGATAAATATCTTTGTTTTTAATCTCATTTACAGAGAAACTGTTTTAATTTCTAATGATCTAAGAGACCCAAAGGGTAATTTAAATTCCTTACTAATTCAATTCACTTTATCAAATGTATTGAGTTCCTACTAGGTAGGAGATACTGCATGACTCTTACGGAGCAGATAATAAATGTGGGGGTATATGAAGCCTGACTTGGATTTAACAAAAGGGCATTTCATTTATTGGACAATCATGATTGAATTTTTCAGCTCAGAACTGATATTGAAACATACCTTCCTCCTCTTAGCAGAGAGGTGATAGACTATAGGTACAGACCAATATGTGTGTTTGTGGTAGTGTGTGTGTGTGTGTGTGTGTGTGTGTATGTGTTACTTATCTCTACTTTGTTACATGTAAGGTCCCTATGTGGGGGAGCACAGTTTGGAGAGGGAGATACATCTCGTGGGAATTGGCAGGCATAGAAAGAAAAATATCAATAAAACATTAAAAATATTAATCATGATATGTCAGAAGTTTTGTGTTTTGTGATGAGGAGTTAAGATGATTGTTTAATTTAGCATGTAACTCTGTCAGGATGTTATCTAGGAATATAGATAGTTAGACATTTCTGAAATGATTTGCTTACTAAATGTCTACTACATAAACATAGAAATTCTCAATTATTCACCACCAGGAAACAGAAAAAAGTTTCCTTTTAGAACTAGCATTTGATAGTTGTTGATGTGTCAACATATTTCACTAAGGTGGGTATAAAATCTCTAGGCTATTATCAGAATCATGAACTACAGATGACTTTCTGGATGAACACATTGTATAGGTTTTTTTTTCTTGACAGCTGCCATTTTAGTGTGACCCTTTTATATATCTAGAAATCTCCTTATTTACTGACTAGTAAGAAGATTTGGCAAACCTGAAGAATAGACTCAAACCCACTTAACTCTGGTTTGTAAGCTTTAAAGACTCAGGATCAGAGAACCATTTCCTAGACTTAGCAAAAGGGAAAGTCATGACCATAGGTCTTTACACGAACACAGTTATTTTGGTGCTATGGATAGCTATTGGAAAATAGGTATGGGTAGTTATTTCTTTTCTCTATGAATCAATGCAACATCAGAATGCTGACAATGAATGCAGTAGTTGTCCAAAAAGAAGAGGGGCAATCACAGCAAGTAGGGCTTTATCTGCATACACTGACAAAATGGCTACAATAATAGGGAAGGACCCATCGTCCTGGTGAAGGATGACTCACAAAGAAAAATGTTGGCTACATTTTTTTTGGTATAAGTCTTCTGCTCTGTGATCAGTTTCACAACCATCCTTTGTTTCCTGTCTTCTAAACCTGCCCAAAGTAATGACTGATTTGCTTTTCAAACTCAGGCTTTTTCTGTTGCTACCACTAGTACTGTGTCTAATAGAAAGCAAGACAAGATAAGGAGATAGTCCAATCAGGATCAGACAGACCCATAGCAATTGCCGTGGACATTTTGAACTTGGGCATTAACGAGAATGCTAAGAGACTAATGGTGAAAGGGAGAATTTCTCATCAAATAAGGGAAAGGGAAAGTCAGAAAAGAGAAATCATTTTGATTATACTGTGATCTCAAAGATGAGGATGCTCCCCTTGCCCCAAATTTAAATCCCAAGCTATCCAGTGTGATTTTTGCTCATTTCTTCTCATATATTCATCACAGAAGTTTCTGTATGACTCTGAATCATGTTACACTGTGACTACAGTAACCATGAGTATCACTTAGAGGGCAATGGAATGATGTATGATGGGTAAGAGCATGATTGGCAACAAGTAACAAAAAAGAAACTATAAAAAACTAGGTTAAAGGATGTCCTAAAAAAAATGATTTTTTTTAAAAAAGAGAAGTTACAGGGCGGCTAGGTGGTGCAGTGAGTAGAGCACCAGCCCTGGAGTCAGAAAGACCTTAGTTCAGATCTGGCCTCAGACACTTAACACACACAAACAAAAATCTAGCTGTGTGACCTTGGGCAAGTTACTTAACCCCAATTGCCCTCCAAAAAGCAAAATAAATAAATAAATAAAAAGATAAGTTACTCATGTAATATGTTGGAATGATGGACAGCCCAAATGTTCTACTGATGCCAAAAAGGGTCAAGGAAGGATCCAGCATGGTAGAAAGATCCACTTGTGGCAAATTTTGATTATATAAAGTTTAAAAGATTTTGCCTAAAAGTGAAATGAGCAGAACCAGGAGAACATGGCATACAGTGACTACCATATAGTACCAATGATCAACTGTGAAAGACTTAGATACTCTGGTTAATACAGTGATCCAGGATAGTTCCAAAAGATCCATGATAAAAAATGCTATCCACATCCAGAGAGAGGACTGATGAATTCTGAGTGCAGATTGAAGCATTCTTTTTTCACTTTCTTTATTGTTTTTTATTTGTTTTTTTTTTTGCAACATGGCTAATATAGAAATATGTTTTGCATGATTTCGTATGTACAATTGATGTCATATTGGGGAATGAGGTAGAGAACTTAGAACTCAAAATTTAAAGAAATAATGTTAAAAATAAATGTTTAAAGTATAAAAATATAAAAAAAGAGATTTTGCAAAACCAAAACAAATGTAGCTAGAAATTTTTAGAGGAACTGCAGTGCAAGTGGTAAATTGCATCAAATTTTCTGAAAGAAGTCTGATATTCAGAATAGAAAGAATTGACATAAATATATGACAAAGAATAATGATTGCCCAAGAGATGTACAGTTAAAAGAAATGTATTTTCAAAATCTAAAAAAAAGAAACAATGCATGACTGTATGAAAAAATATACCAAATCACAGTAAGAGAAATTTAATTTAAACACCTCTGAAATTTGTCCTCACACCTATGAAATTGGCAAAGATGATAAAAAATAGAAATAGTTTTTGTTGGAGGAACTGTAGGAAGACAGGCTTATCAATATATTGATGATAGAGCTATGAATTGAGACCACTGGCTTGGAAATCAATTTGTAATATGCGAGAAAAATGACTAAATTCTTCATATTCTTTTGCTTAGTGATCCTGCTATGGTACATATTGGGTTTTATACTATGTAACCCCCCCAAAAAAGGTCAATGACAGAAAGAAAAATCCCATATATGATACCACTTTCATAGCAATGCTCTTTGTAGTGGTTCAGAATTAGAAACAAGAGGAGCGCCTATCACTTGAAGAAATGGCTGGACAATATATATCATCTCAATGCCATGGAATACATGGTGTCAAAAAGAATAAAGCAAGGAATTCAGAGAAAGATAAGATGTATGAATAGATTGCAGGGAGAGGTTGAGACAGGGAGAAAACAGAATGAAGAGGACAACAGAAATGATGACTGCAAGTAACATTAATAGAAATCAGGATTCAGACTGTATGTAATGTGTAATGAGTGCCTCATAGTGATACTCTTTTTAGTAGCCCAGAATGAAAAACAAGAGGTTCCAAAGATCTCAAGATGAAACTCTTTCTAGAGAGGCTGTGGACTATGGATGCAGATTGCCACCTTTGCTTTTTGAGACAATTGCTGGGTGGGTTTTATTTTGCTTATCTGTTTTCCTTTGTTATGAAAGAAGGTTTTAAGGAGGAAGGTTTTGTGGGAAATGATAGTTGTATAAAGAAGTGTCCATAAAGTTTTTATTTTAATTCTGCTCTGTTTTATTTATGTTTTAAAGGGTTATAATGAGGAAAAGACACAAGCAGCAGGTTTTCTGCAAATAGAAAAAAAACAACAACTCCTTGAAACTTGCTGACCGGTTTGCTTCTATAAAGAATCTTATCATGTGCTAATGTGTGTTCTAATTTCATTAGAAAGTCTGGTGAACTCAGTGGAACAGGATTCTTAGGAAAGGTCAGAAAATCAGGGACCAGCAGCTACATTAAGCAGCTAACTTAATAATAATGTTATAACCTTATCCTGAATTGAGGGAAAAACCCAAGACTGGTTGGCAGAGATTCTTGGAAGTCTGGCTATTCATAAGTAGGACAACACTGTATATATGTAGATGCAGTCCAGAGATCTGGAAGCAAGTGTTAGTAAATTATTCTGGGCCTCAGAAAAAACACGTTCAACTTAGTAGGTTGCGATTATTATTAAAAACTCCTTTGTCAGTAATTATGGAATTGTTGGGTATTGACAGAGGAAGCAACATTATTTGGAGAAGAATGTTGGCTGGGGGAAGGGATGTGAAGGTGAAGTCAGAGCCCTGGGTTTCAGTCCTGAGTCATATGAACTGGGGTAAATTCACTCCCTCTCTGTCTTGCTTTCTTCACCCATAAAATAAGGTGGTTGAAATAATCTCCTGGTTGCCCTCAGGCTCAAAGTTACCTGAATTTATGATATTTAAGATTATTAACTTGAGTATGCAAGGAAATGAACCTATGAGATAATGTGCTAGTTCCCTTCATCACACCAAGCTGAAAAATATTATTGATTTTGCTAAGGAAGGATATTCATATTCTTTGAGGATTTGGGGAATGAAAAATTAGAAATGACCTAGACTAGATCATATGACCTTTGGGAGGCTTCTTGAGTCTGGTGCCAATGTGACATCAAAGTCCATCCAAGCATTATTTCTTGGAAAACACAGCAGTAGAAAATCAAACATTGGAGCTTACAAAAACCTGATACAAGATTGCTTGCTTTGGGATTCTGTGTAATTCTGCAGTGCAGAGAAGCAAATTGCAGAGTAGAATGATTGCAGCCACATTCCTTTCCTACCTTCAGTTTGGAAAATTTGCTCCTTTCTGTATTACCCAGATACACCCAGAGACCATCCGCAGTATCATCATTTTTAGTCTATACACTGGGGTAATGCAGGAAGGGTAATGTTTTCCTTGCAAGAACGGGAGACTCTTTAGCTCTTGTAGAGAAAGCTGACCAATCACTTGCATGCATAGGGAGGTCAGCCTGCAAAACCTATTCGTGGTCATCGGGTCACTCTTGTAATTAATCCAGACCCTCTAGGCCTGGCTCTAATAACCTAGCATACTTGAAATAATTCCTCTCTTTTCTTTTCCCCCTTAGGAATACAAGAGTGCCCTCATTAATACAGAAATGTTCACAGCACACTTGGCATTCTAATAGAATTTTAACATTGGACAACACTGAATAAAACTTTAAAATAATGTACTGTTTTCACCTTGACCACTCCCTTCCCAATCCAAGATCCTGAAATAAAGAGCCCCTCATAATAGCAGCATCCCTCCCTGACCCTTGACTCAGACCACTGGCTCTTCTTCTGGCCTGATGCTTGGAACCATCATTAAGAGAGGCAATCACTGCGGAGAAGGGGCTGATATTCCTAAAACTAACACCACTAGTGGTTGACAAACTGCCAATGAAGGATAGGTGAGACCTAAAATAGCAGAAGCCCCTAGACCTGCATCCCTACTTCCAGATCAGCCCTCATGGCCACTGTCCAGGCCCTTAACCCTTGTGGAGATACCACCTACTGCCTCTGAAAGTGCCAGAGTCCCTACTTACTAACCAGTTAAAGTAGTGAAGACCCTGAAAAGAAAGTTCTTAGCCCCAAATTCAAGTGGCTCTATGTCAGAAATGGATATTGTTATCCATAGAAATGGTACTATAGGAGATGTATTCCCATTTACTTTGTCATGGCACTCTAAAAATCACTAGGCCTTTTCAACCAACTTTCAGCTAAAACCTTTTAATTCTGTCTATTGGAATAATATCTCCTTGAGCACAAAGATTATCTCAGTTTTCATGTATCCTATCCTCAGAACTTTGTTATTTAATAAAAGCTTAACAAATATTTTTCATTCATTCATTACATGTGAAAAAACAATAGGAAAACACAATATGACCCAATATTCCCCAAATATCATTATGATGATTAGAATGCAATTTAAGTCCCTAGTAACATCAGCAGCAGGTGTGTGGATGGGGTAGGGGAAAGAGGCAGTGATGGATGGAAAAGGCATTTCTAAGATGAGGGATTATTTCCTAGATATTTGAGAAAGAATTGTATACAATGCTGAGACACAAGAAGAGGTGGCTCCAATAGTTATTTCTGGACTCCATTTGGTTATTATGCTAATATCCTCCAATCCTGGGAGTTACTATTCAGACTTCCATTACCCCAATTGTATGGAGTTACTCTTGAGTAACAGCTACATTTGTGATAATACTATTTTTATTTATTTAGATTGCCATACATTAAAAACCCATGAAGAACATTTTATATCCCCTCTCCTTGAGTTTGTAGGGCTTTCTCCCTCTTCAAATTATCATTTATATTATTTTCTGTTTTCATATTGTAAACTTTCTAGCTGAATGTAAGCTTCTTGATGGCATGGATTATTTTGTTTTTGTCTATATCTATCTTGCTTAACATAAGGTCTTGCACATGGTAGGCATTTAATAAATAAATCTGTGGATTTGCATTCTTTTTTTGGTGGGGGAGAAAAGCAAGTGGTTGTGAGTTTGTGTAGAAAAGGCTTATCCATTTTCATTGTAATTCTCAAAAGGTTTTCCCTTAGAGCTAATTCACACTGTGTGGTTAAGCTTTTCATGTTCACACTGGTCTAAACGAAATCACAGCAATTCATTCTAATAAGAAATGAACTTATTTGAAATTTTAGGGTACTATAAGAATTCTCAACCTACCTCATGGAGCCGCAGGTCTTTCTCATAAACAAGTTTTTTCACAAAGGCTGCTATAAACACAACCCAGGCTACCATAAGCACGATAGGAAGTGAGTAGGAAACACTGGTTAAAAAGCTAGGGGAAAAAAAGATAGCACTCATCAAAATGGATAATGGCAGAGCTGGAGAATATAACGTCATAAATATCCTTTCTCTCACATTGAAAACATATGCATGCTTGAAAATAAGAGTAACCTTTTTTAAAAAATTATTTTTGGAGGGACAAGGCAGGGCAGTTGGGGTTAAGTGACTTGCCCAAGGTCAAACGGTTAGTCAGTGGTGGATTTGAACTCAGGTCCTCCTGACTCCAGGCCCGATGCTCTATTCACTGTGCCACCTAGCCACCCCGCCATTTTTTTTAAAAAGTCTAGTCTTATATATGATTCTACCAATATCAGGAACTTTTGTTTGAGAAACTTTGTCTCAAATGCAGATGGATCGCTTGGTAGTCTTAAAGAATTGTTTGAGGATGGGCAGCTAGATGGTACAATAGAGAGAGCACTGGCCCTCATCAGGAGGATCTCAGTTCAAATTCTGCCTCAAACACTAACTGGCTGTGTGACCCTGGGCAAGTCACTTAACTCTGACTATCTCTACACACACACACACACACACACACACACACACACACACACACACACACACACACATACACACACACACGAATTAATCAAGGATGGTATGGGGGCAAAAGGAGGACTTGATTTCACATTTTTCTTACTTCAAGATCAATCCTCAATCCATTATTCCAAACTTCCTCTCTATTAATCTAATATTGATGAAGCAAAATTAATCAGCAAAGAGGTCCTCTGAATTCTGCGTTTTCAGGCTGTCAGTATAATTTGAGATTCCATACAGAGGCAGTGCTATGCTTTGGAGAATGGTTTTGATTAGTTTTGGTAAGAAAGTTAACTTGTAATCTTTAAGAATCAAGATCTCATTGGCCGAAACAAAATTGAACAGAGCAGAGAAAGAGTGGGTGGCATTCTATTTACCTCGCCAAATGATTCATCTAATCAAAAGAATGATTTTCTACTCTTAGGAAGCATTTAGCCAATACTGCTTCAATTGAAATTTATAACCATGAACATCCCAGGGTAAACATTTAGGCAACAACATTTACTGGGATTCCTATGGACAATTTGAGGAACACTGTAAGAAAGGTCTTCAGAGTCTATGCTACAGCAAGGAGGCTGGCCTGCCCATGTGCAGCTATGACCTGAGGAAGACCAAAAGAGCTACCTTCCCCCAGGATATATCTTCCATATGCCTGTCATGGTGGCTGAAATTCCCACCATTATTATCCTTTTATTTTTTGGAACTAAGGCATAGATTCTAATAAGCTTTTATACACCTTTTAAACTCATCATTACTCATGATAATATCATGTAATTAATGTGTTTATTAAGTACAATGTGAGTTCTCATGGGGATGGAAATACTGTCCAGAGTATAATTTCCTACTTCTTGATTTTTGCCCACGGTTAGCGCTAGTGCTCCAGATTGCCATCAAAAATCAACTCTATTACCCTTTTCATTTGCTAATGAAATCTCTATATTCTTTAATCCAAATGATTGAGTTATATACTCAGATAAGGTGCCAGCTATAACTATATTAGAAATCAAAGAATGTATCCAAATCCTAGGAGAGGGAATTAGTAAGGAAGTGAGAAATCAGATGGGAATTTAAATTTAATTTATCCCACAGGTATCCCTCAGATGTTTTTCCTATTCACACTGGCCACTGAGGTTCACACACAGTTCACCCAGCTTAGTCCTGGCTGTTCTACATAATAGAAGCAACTAACCTTGACAACCCACTAGAAAGAATTCTCATCTGTCTCCCCTTATCATTGTTCAACAAAGGGTTACAACCTCATCTCATCTAGAATTCTTGAAGCAGAGAGGAGGGAGAGAGAGAGTGAGATAATGAGGGAGGGAGGGATCAAGAGGGAGAGAGGAAGGGAGGAAGGAAGGGAGGGAGGAAGAGAAGGAAGGAGGGAGAGGGAGAGGGAGAGGGAGAGGGGGGGAGAGAGAGAGAGAGAGAGAGAGAGAGAGAGAGAGAGAGAGAGAGAGAGAGAGAGAGAGAGAAGGAAGGAGAGAGTGGGAGGGAGAGAGAGACATCAAGAGAAAAACAGAATAGCCCCAAATGGTGTAAAAATTGCAAGTTCTGCGTTGAATAATAAGTTCTGTTACTTTAGAGTAATATTCACATGCCTCAAACTCCTGTGTAGGTGGATGGGCTGGAAGCACATCTTCCTGTATCTTTTTTTTTTTAACTGTTATTGAAGTAGGAGTCATTTTGTTCTAGCAGACTGGCAGACTTAATGAACATTAAAATTTACTGCCTGAAAAAGTTATCTTTAATTTAAAAAAAATTCATTTGCAAAGCCATTCAAGATGTTGGAAGGGTCCTTGGCAAAGGCACTATTCCATAAAGTCGCCCCAGATTCTTTTTGGAACATTGACATGCTTCTTAGAACACTTATCACAAAGGAACAATTCAGGCAAAGATTCCCTCTCTCTCTATTTTCCAATTTCTCCATTTGGATTCCCATTTACTTTTAGAAAGAACTAAGGATTATAAAGATGTAGCACTCAGTTTACTTCTGTTGGTTATTGTTCATACCAGTGGTCTTTCTCCCTTACTTATCATTCCTAAGTGATCTTTTTACTATTAAGACAAGGCATTGTTATAAAGGAGCATGTCTTCAAGGTGGGGAATGGTCACTTTGGAGGGCTGGAATCAGCAAGACTCATTTTCTGAGTTCAGATCTGGCTCCAGACACTTACTAGCTGTGTAACCCTAGACAAGTCACTTAAATCTGTTTTCATCATTTCCCTTATCTGCAAAATGAGCCAGAGAAGAAAATGGCAAACCACTCCAGTAACCTTACCAACAATACCCCACAAGGGGTCATCAAGAGTCGGACACAACTGAAATGACTGGATAACAATATCACATTTGATGATACTAAGCATCTGATTCCAGTGATTATATATGAACTGACACTGAAAGGTGCTCACAGAAGCTACACCTTATTAAGCAACTTAAAGCATAGAGACTCACTTGTCCTTCATGAAACAGGGGTAGGGAATTGCTTGAACCTGAACTGCTATTTCTTGGGAATTCCTCCCAGTCTGCAATTCAACTATAGCTCTTTCAATGCTGTCCTGTAAGTAAATAAATGCTCTGCCATAGATTTGGTTTTGTGATGGAGAATTATGTGGACCAGGAGCCCAGAGTTTGTTCCGGAGGCTGCTGGTTGTCTGTGCGGTCTTGAGACTCATTCGGATGGTGTATTCTATTAGTGGAGGAAGGGAACCGTCTTTTCTCTCCCTGCTTCTGTTAGAAGGAAGCTTGAAAATAACACCTAAAATAAAAATAATGAAAGAAAAAAAGAAAAATCATTTCATGGTTAAGGTTACTTGCAGTAGTTTGGAAGCCTCTGTAAGAGAGCAGTCAAACATTTTCCCATCTGGGTTAATGATAAGTCATGAAGTCCAGGGATCTTAATTTATAAGAAAGGGAGAAAATGGCAGTTTTTATGAAGGTATAACTTGTGAAGTTTCAAGCTCTGAAAAATAATAACAGACTCAAAAGCAGGTTAAAACTATTTTCCACTATCTATAAATATGCTGTAAAATTATTAAAATGATATAATTAATTTGATCAAATAATTGTCAATCTTGTGACCTTAGCATTAACATGTCCTAAAGGAGAAAAGGATGCCTTAGAAGGTTCTGTCATAGGCATCACTTTTGCTGACCTTGTGACATACTCAGGCAGATATCTCTATTTTCTTTCATTCTTTTTTTTTTTTTTGCCTTTTTGGAGGGCAATTGGGGTTAAGTGATTTGCCCAAGGTCACACAGCTAGTTTTTGTGTTAAGTGCCTGAGGCTGGATTTGAACTCAGGTCCTCCTGACTCCAGGGCCAGTGCTCTATTCACTGTGCCACTTAGCTGCCCCTATTTTCTTCCATTCTTACAACCTTAAGTAGCTTAGGATGAAGGTTTGCAGCATGATCCTTTTGTGGGAACTACCAACATCAATGAAATCTCTTTCTTACAATCTCAGGCAGTTCAATAGCACAGCCCAACTGCACAAGACTCCCTCTCTCTTATCAGGACTCAACACACACAGAACAGATAAACACGTGCACAGACATAAGGGTCAAAGGTAATGAACTCTCCCTCATCAAGGGGCTTCAAGTAAAAGCTGAATGAATACTATTTGGATATGTTGCAGAGAGTATACAGAGGTTTTCAGGTATACGTGTCTCCCAGAGATCCTGTCAACTCAAACATTTTGCCCTTCTCTCATCTGGCTGGACTTGCATGATTGTAAAAGATTTGTTTCCTTTTTTGACTAGAGGTATGGTTCCTTTGGCTATAACTGTGCCAGGGATGAAGATGGAATTCTTGTGAAAGAGGCTGTGCTATTCAGTTGCCTGAGGTCTTGGGCATGGAGAACATGGAAAACACCTTGAGAATTTGATTGGGATGAATCTGTGTGTTGCCAATGGACATTTCAAACAAAAGCATTGTCAAACTTACTTCCAAAAAGTTCATTGTTCTTGTATAGCCTTTGTGCTTCCATCTCCATTTCAGCTATAGTTTTTGCTGGCTGAATGCGATCATATAATACACAGGAGGAAATGTTGACTGTCAGGGCAGACAGGGTATTAAGCTGATCAATGATGCCAATGTTATTCTGTAATTTTAGCCTTAGAATATCTGGAGAAGTGAAGCAAAACAAAAGCCAACAGGGAAAAAAAAGAAAACATCACCATCCTGATTCTCATAACGATACATCAAAAGCACTGATTTGCCATTAAATGTAACACATAAAAGGAAGTGCTAGAAAATTAAAGACATGGGAGAAATGTGTTTTAATATGGAAAAAATTCAAAGAAGCACATCAGGCAAAATTTATTCTATACCACAAATATTCAACAAAGAGAATTTTCACCCAGTTGATGTTAAAAGTAGCATCCTGCCAAAATCAGGTTAAAGACAACTGAAAAACTTACATGCTACGATATCTTGAATAGTGAACTAAGATCAAGAAGCTAATTATCACAGTAATGCAGTATGATACAATAGAGAGGACATTAGATTTGCAATCAGAGGACACAGGTTCAAAATCTTGGTTCTGCCACTTCTGGCCATGAGACCTTGGGAGAATCACAACTTTTCTGGGGCTCAGTTTCCTTATCTATAAGGTGAGGAGAGGGGATGGAGAGGGTCTGGCTCCCTATATCAGTCAAATCACAGGCCTTGTTACTGTTTCCTATCCCTACAACCTTGAGTAGCTCAACAACATTGTCCAACATGCAAGTGTCTCTTTTACTTTCCACCAAACACTTATAGGACAGGGAAATGAGCTGGGGTAGTATATAGAGCATACAACTTAAATGCAGGAAGTCCTAAGTTCAAATCCTGCCTCAGACAGGTACTTATTACCTATGTGACCCTGGGAAACTCAGCCTCTCTGTATCTCAATCTCCTCACTTATAAAATAATAGTAATAATAAATGATAGCATGTGAGGATTTTTTGTGAGGATTAAATGAGATTACATATGTAAAGTAATTGGAAAAACTTAAGGTGCTAAAAATAGCTACTATCATTATCACTAAGTTGCTAGAGAGAGAATGACAAAATAGGAGATGAAGGATGAATTTAGAATTAGCTAAACAGGTGGCATATGGAAGCATCGAGCAAAACTGAGCAAAGGAAATTATAGCTGGAATATGAGAACAGCAAATGAAACAGGCTATGGAAACATTTCTTAAAGAAAAGTATATATATGCATATATAATTAAATTATTTAAGAGCTATGTGAGTTACTTTTATAGTAATCTAGATCAAGTAGCCTAGAATTTATGGAACCTGATATAGTGAGTGGATAGATGGAAGGAATGGATGGATGGATGGGTAGATGGATGGATGAATGGATGGATTTGCTTTAGACAACTACTCCACCGTGAAAAAAGGATGAGTTAATGTTTCTTTGATTCTGTGGTATCCATATAACATAATCTATTGTTATGAACAATTTATATGAAAACAAACATGAATATAACATTATGGTTGATTGAATTTTTACTTCCTGACTTGATTGTCCTGAATAAAATATATACTAAACATTATTAATTCTTCTTAACTAGCCAAGTGTCCCCCAAAATCTTTTAAAGCAAAATTAAATTCTCTAAACAAGTGAACTACTTATAAGCATTTTGCATTAGAATTTAAAGTGAATAGCTTTTGTTGTGGAAAATGGTGGGGGAGGGGGAAAATTATGGTTGAACAGTGGCCTCCAGTGGCCATAGGAAATCAATACAATGCAATCTAAGGCAGATATTCTCTTGCAGTTTTGACTGATTTTTAATTGGAATTTAAAATACAATGGGGACAAATGGAGAATAGCACATTTCTCCCGACCTCCACTCCATTCCACATGGAAATTTTTCTCTTTGATCTTACCATGACAAACTTTAAGGTACCTAATAATTTTATGACCATCAGTCTCAAAGTTCAAATCCGCCTTATATTTTAAACCTTTTTTTAAACCTTTCAACCTTACCTCTACATGCTTCCAAAATTTTCAGAACTGAAAATTATTTCATCCTTGATCCTTTGACTATCCTTTATCCTTGACTCAAAATATTTCTTAGCAGAAAGGATAGTTTAAGTGATTTCTTTGGAGACAGAAAATCTTTTATTACTGATTCTCCTATAAGCAGGTATTGGCCATCACGAATGTCCTTGAACCTTAGAGATTATTTGGAGGCTAAACATAGGCATGGTTCCTTCCTAATGGTTTGTAGCCTATATCCCCAGAGAAGCAGCCCCCGGACAGGGCTACCACCTTGCATGAGGACGTGTTTTCTTTCACTCCACCTCTGCCTAATATCGATGCTCTTATTCCAGGGGTTGCATAGCAACAGCACATCAGACACAGACTGAATGAGGTGACTTGCATCCTCTGGGTTGAAGGTGGGGATGTGGCAGAGGGAATACCTAAGTTCTCTCAGCTTCTTTTCATCCTCTTCACACATCCTTTAAATGACCTTGAAAGAGAAGAACCCATGCCAGCCTCTCCAGCTATTATCTGATTTCCATTCTGAGACAATCCATCACCTTTGTCTTTCCACTCATGGCCTGATGCACAGTTTCCACTTGTGTGCTAGCTATGGCTCAACAGTGGGCATAAAATGTTAAAAGTCAGTGGTTACTAATGAATTATTTTACCCTCATTCACAGCCAGCAACTTATCATGATGTCAGTGTGCATTGATATTAAGAACTTGCTTTGTGTTAAGGACTGTATGTAATGAAAAACAATGCTTTATATTAGGAACTTGAAAGCTGTCTGTGGTCAGTTAAAGGAGAAACTGCATTTGCATGGTTTATTTTGGATTACTTTTATTTCTGAGTGCTTTGTGTTATGCACAAAGAGAAAGGTTAACTGTCTGAGAAGTTAATCATCAACGAAGAGTTTGGCACCCCTTGTAAATTAAGTGTGTAGCAGCTAGGTGGCCCAGTGGATAGAGTGCTAGGCCTGGAGTCAGGAAGACTCAGGAAGTGGCTAGTTATGTGACCCTTTGCAAGTCACTTAATCCTGTTTGCCTTAGTTTCCTCATCTATAAAATGAGTTGGAGAAGAAAATGGCAAAACCACTCCAGTATCTTTACCAAGAACACCTCAAATAGGGTCACGAAGAATTAGACACAACTGAAAAATGGTTGAACAACTTTAAGTAAGTGTAACCTGACTGAGGAGGCAGGGGATGGAAAATGTGGCAGAGGATTTATTTCCCTTAGAGTAATGGAATAACCAGAACCTAGCAAGAAACAGTACAGAATACAAAATAGAAAGGAGTTCTGGTCTAGGATAGCATTTTTTTTCCTGACAGGATCTGGGAATAAAAGGTCCCATGAAAGTGCATAATCTAACAGTGACTTACCCAGCTCATTTATCTGTTTCAGGAGCTCAACAGCATCAAGTCCCACAGAGAATTTTACAAAAACTTGCACAAAGGGGTTCCTCAGAGTATTCTAACAAACAATAATAATAGAGAATTAGTTTAAATGCAAGAACAAAACAAGTTTAATCATTGTCTTCCTAATAATACCCACAGTAAGAGGCGTTAACAGCTATTGTGCATTACCAATGCATCATCTTACAAAGGCTTACATTCAAATCCCTGACAAAGGAAGATAGTGCGTGTGCTGCTGGTAATGAAGTGTTGGGTGTTTGTTTAATTAGTCCTATAAGGAAGCAAACTTCAGAATGTAGGCACCATTTATTGGATGGCATCCCAATGTTGCTAAACATCATTATGACATAGAAGACTTGGGAATTTTATTCACTTCAACCTTCCTCTACTCTCTATATAACGAGTGGTACAATTTGTGTGTGTGATGAAATGGGAAATTCTTCTTTATGTATGTAGAGCTTGACTAATAATAATGTATGGCAATGACCTAAGAAAAGTTTAGATAAGCATTTAAAGCTACTACTCTTCTCCCTCCTTGCTAATGGGTGAAATAAAGAAGGACCATGGAGAAATGAGGAGAAAAGAAATAAATTCTAAAATGACTGTGAGGAATTATGTAGGAAGAATGCTGCTGGAGTTTAAAGGAATTGTTAGGATATAGTAGCTAAGTAAGGGTATGTTAGGATATAAGTAAGCTAAGGAAGATGGATGAGATTATTGGATTGACTAGACTTGCAGTTTATTCAACAACACAGTCATATATTTGGCCAAAGGCCATAACTTTTGAGTTTCAATTTTGAGTACTTCAGTTTTTTAAGCTCCAAAAGTTAGCTTGTGTCTGTTAATCTCCCAAATTTTTACATCTAATTCTAAGGATCACAGTTGGAAACTCTTCTCTCACACCTAGAAATTTCTGCTGTCTAGGAAGACATGATTCAGGTTAGTTAATACAAAAACTTACTCGGCTTTGAAAAACTTAGCATGTGTGGATGAATAAGTAAAGGTAATTGCAGTAACTAGAGAAAATCATCTCTCTCTCTCTTTTTTTTTTTGGAAAACCTTCTATTTCTCGATTACTGATTGTCAGTGGAAATGTTTTTATAACCACTCTCTAAAATCAGATGGGTATTTATATTTTAAGATGCATTGTAAAAAACCAATTAGCAATGCAAAAAAATTGGCAAAACTCTTGATAGAAAATATATTGTAACAACTGGCCACAGCAAGGGAAGGAGCCTATGGTGTATCACTTGTAAAATCAAAAGACTGTTACCCACAAATTACAATAGTTGGAATTAAAAAAAAAATACATAGAACATAGAAGCAATACAATTTGACTTCTCTGAATAGACACTTTTACAAATGAAAAAAGGGAAAAGTGATGGTCTGGTGTGCCTAGAATACATGCATACCATTATTGAAGTTTGCCTATCTGATTCTATGGAAATGGTCCGATATTATTGAAAACTAGAGATCAAACACCTTTGTTATTTTTTTCCTGACACCTGTTAATTCACATAAAAAATTTAAGTGACCCAATGAGATACATTGCTTCATGCAGGTTTATACCCCTGATGCTACTGCCTTTCCACCTATAACCATTTAATATTTATTTTATATATCTATATCTATTTTATATCTATATATATTATATATCTATATATTTTTATATGTCTATATTTTATATATTTATACATGTTGTCTCCCCATTAGAATGTAAACTCCTTGAGGGCAGAGGTAGTTTCACTTCTGTTTTTATATCTCTGATGCTTAGTGCAGTGTCGGAGATACAGCTCATTAACTTGGGGTACTTGTTAGACTTAGGATACTTTTCCTTCAGTGAACAAAATTCTGTCTCTAAATTATTTTGTTTTGTTTAGTTTCTATTGTGCTTGTGGTTAGAAGAATCAAATAACATCCTCAAAGCACATATTTGGGAACAGAATGAATGTGCTATAACATCCAGTTGGCCATATGTACAGAGAGCACCTGCATAGGATTTCCTCTGTATGCATGGCTAATATTACCCCAGTGGCAGAAAGGTTTTCTACTTAGAAGGCATTCATGCAGAAGGAAAATTCTGACTCAGTGTGTGCGAAGCATCTCTGTAGGCAATACATTGTACTAGTTGCTGTATTTAGCTATTTTCCAAACCTTTGCAAGTTTTATTTTTTAAAAGGTTACAAAACTAATTATATGTGTGTCACAATGGGACTTAAGTCTGGCTTGAGATTCCAACAAGAAATAGTGATAAAAATGGTTTCCTTCTGTACTAATCAGAATACAGCACACAGAGGTAGAAACGCAAGCAGTCTGCCTCATGGGAGTTTTCAGGACTTGCTTGGGGCAGGTTTCAGAAATACACTGCTGGCTTCTCTTGTGTCTCATACCTCCTGGCATTACAGGAATCTATCAAGCTATCAAAAGAGAAATGGTTTCTATTTTCCTAACATTCATATTCTATAGAAATAGAATATGTAATAAGGTATTACTCTACAGCCTGGACTTAGTAGAACTATTCTTATTCTCTCAGGAAGTGAAAATGGATATTTACATAAATGATTTATTTTGGTCTAGAGTATAGTAATAGTTTTTTTTCTATTAATTAATAATTCTTGGATGAACATGGTTGTAGTATGTCTTCTATGAAGCAGCATGTCAGTAGAATATGTCCATTGCCAATTTGACTAAGAAAAGTTTAATAAGAAACCACTGGAGTTCTTTGAGAGAAAATTAGATGATCACTTTTTAGAGATGTTAAATGAGGGAATTCCTTGTCAGGTATAGGTCAGACCAGATGGCCACTGGTGAGTCTTCCATCTTTGAGAGTCTGTGAGAGTGGGCTTACCATAGAAAACTAGTTAATCTTCTTTCTAGGAAAACTGGGTTTTCATTATGTAAGTCCAAAAATGTTAACTGAGAACCCAGATGGTGTATAACCCATGAGAATAAAAGTGGAAAAGTATACTTGGCTTTCATGCCAAATTCTACTGTACACATAATAACAACCTGAGATACTCCAAAAGTCATGGCTTGTTTTCAGATTGCTGCTAGCTTAATGATGTCAAAAGCTTTCCTTCAGTTGCAACAGGAAAACACAATTTGGGGGGGCAGGATAAAAGCCAAAATATAACAATCATTCTTTAAGGATTCTGACCCTGGAAAGTCAATCCAAATTTATGACTCTTCCTCTGATTGGTCAAGCTCCGCCCCAAATTTCTAATTTAAGGAAAGTGTCCAGCCCAACCATGTTCACTCCTGCATCCTTCCCTGGGCTTCACTTCTAACTCTCTGTACTTCTTTCTTCCTTTATATCCTCCCCACTTCCCTCCCTCCCCCGCTCTTGTTTCCTTTTATGTACTTTTATGTACCCTTTAGAAAGTAAGGTCCTTGAAGGCCAGGATTATTGATTGATCTTTTTGCTTGTCTACTCCTACTGTTTAGTACAATGCCTGGAACATAGTAAGTGCTGAAGAAATGCTTTTGACTTGACTTACATAGCATTTTCTAAGTGTAAGTAGATATTTGCTGCTTTTTTTCTCCTACATATCTTGCAAGGTAAGTCATTACTATTACAGGGGAATTATAGTAAGAAACTACTATTTCTTACTAAGATGTTGATTACAAGAAACAATTAATGTTAAGATCCATGCTTTAGCAACATGCATCTTGAGCTTTCAGGATCCTTACGGTGGCCCCATATTGGCTACCAGAATTAATAGGGATAATAGGGAGATACTGAAGAAAGGTGGATTTTAGGGACCCTTTTAGAAGGGTTCCAAAGGGAAATTGGTTTCCTTAGGAAGTAGTTGATTATTCCTTGTCTGGCTGGATGACCACTTATTAGCTATGGCACAGAGAAGATTCCAGTACCCTCTGGATAGCAGCGGATGACTTTTGAGGTTCCTCCTAACTCTCAGATTTTGTGTTTTATTAATCTGCTCATTTTAATCTGTCTGGTATAGTTTATAAGCAGTAAGTTTTGCCTAGGGATCATCTACTTGTTCGTATAATAATGATAATGAATATCTCAAATAGCTGTCAAACTTATTAAGATGGATGACAGAGCCATACAAGAGTACCTGAAGCATTGGGATTGTCTGGTTTAACAGATGGAATGAATTCATGAACAGTGGTGATTTATCCATCCACTCTTGGGATTTTTCTCTCAATTCTGCCAGTTGTCTCAGAGTTGCATTAGACTAAAAAAAAAAAGAAGAAAAAAAAATTAATCTGTTAGGGCTTTCCTACACTGCATAAGGCATATATGAATGACCTTTATGGAAATTGGTTTAAAACAGTTGTTCTTAATGTGGGGTCTGTAAAATTGTTTAAAAATATTTTGAAAATTATATTTCAACATAGTTGGTTTCCTTTGTGATCCTATATATTTTATTGTATGCATTTAAAAACAATATTCTCGGGGCGGCTAGGTGGCGCAGTGAGTAAGAGCGCCCGCCTTGGAGTTGGGATGACCCGAGATTGAATCTGGCCTCAGAAAATGAGCACCCACACATAAATAATGACTAGCCGTGTAACCTTGAGCAAGTTACTTAACCCCAATTGCTTTAAAAAAAAAAACAATATTCTGAGAGGGGTTCTACAGGTTTCACCAGACTTTCAAAGAGGACTATAATATCAAAAAGATTAAGAACTGATCGAAAAGGTGAAATTAAAGTGAAAATAATTTCCTTTATTACCAATATTTTTAGGCTCCTTTAAATGAGCAAAGAGTTATTCATAAAAATTCCCAAGACTTTTAAAATAATGTATTTAGGGCTAGAAGAGACCTCTAACCTTAATCCAGCTCCATCACTTTACAGATCAGGAAACAATGAGAGAAGCTCAGTCTGGGGTTGGATTTTCAGCTAGGATTCAAACCTAGGACCTTAGACTCCAAAATAGCAAGAACTTTTCCTAAACATTTTTTTCATGCACTAGCATGGTGAATGATGTTTAAATGTCTTTTCTGGGGACTTAATAAACATTCTGTTATTTCTAGTGTAGAAAGCAGACATCATATTACTTTAGGATTCTTTATAAATCATAAACTCCCTTATGATAATCTAGAAGTATTTCAGAAACAAGTGATCCTCAAAAAATTTCTACATATGTCTAAAGAAAGATTACTTAGATACACAGAGAACTTTTTGTAGATAGTTGTTAATTTAGGGACATTCAGGTATTTTTCAAAAGCATCAGTTTAGCATGTCACACATTGGAAATAATGTGGCTTATAAATAATATATAATAAATATATGATATATAATAATATAGTTAAATATATCATATATTTATGTAATTAAACTATAATATTATAATATATTATAAATAATAATAAAATAAATAAATAACTTAAATGTATCCAAATCTTAAATGCAACTTAAATGCATTTAAAATGCCATAATTTTTGGAACTGGGTAGAGGTGTTCCATTGGTTCTTTTTCCTTCTCTTCCCTGACCTCTTCCATTTCTTCAAATCTATATGTTAATTCATTTGTTAATATAAGGAACCAATTTTTGAAATTTGGAAGCAATTCAGTGGGGAAGGACTGGATCCTAAGGATCCTGTTTCAATTCCTGGCTCTCCCAATTATAGCAGTGGAGTCAAATTCAAATAGAAACATATTCCTTCAGGCAACCTGTTGTCTTAGAAAACCACAAATTGACATTATATTGACATTATCTATGTTGTATTGTAATTTTATTTATTTTGTTAAACATTTCCCAATTCCATTTTAATCTGATTTAGGCTACACACTGGTGGTTTTCAGCCTTCCAGAGGAGAGTCTGACATCTCTGCTTTATAATTCTATCTATGTACTTGGTCAAGTCCCTTCATCATTCTGGGCCTCTATTTCCTATAAAAGGATGGGATTGTATTAGATAGTTTCCAAGTCTCTTTGAAATTTATATGAAATGAAGACTCTGTAATATAGGAAGCATTTATGTCAAACTAGCTTTAGAGGCAATATAGAGGTTAGACTTAAAGTCAGGAAGACCTGAATCCAAGTCCTCCCTCAGACACATATTTAGCCATGTGACCCTGGGTGAGTAATTTTTAGTTTCTCACTCTCAGTTTACTCATCTGTAAAACTGGGATAATAATAGCACACAGAGTTGCAGTGAGAATCAAATGAAATAACATATATAATGTATACTTTGCAAATTTTAAAGTGCTAGCTATTATATATACTATATCATTATAAATGCTATTATTTTTATTTTTTATTATTTTATTATCATCATAATGTCCACATCTCTCATTCTTATTTTGCATTAAGTAAGGGCGATAGACAAATTTTCTGCCTCTCAATTTCTTGAACATTTTGAGGTCTTTTCACTTGTAATAACTTCATTTTGACGATGTTAGTTATTTAACATGATTTATATCTTTTCAAAGGATTAATTATACTGCTTTTCCACAGGCAGAGTTGGTGATAGAAATTATTCTTGTGATTTTCAAGGCATCATACATAGTATACGAAGAAGGAGGAGGCTATTGGAGTAACTGTTAATGGTCTTGGTTTACAAATTGATTTACAAATTCATTCTATCACAAATAACACCACTTAGGTAAATGTCCAAACCTTTTCCATAATCGCCTTTGTGGTTGTGGTATATGGTGCATACATAATCTTCCCCAATAACAGTGGTTTTAAGAAAGCCCAAATTACAGGTCCAGCAGGCATGTTAACGATGTCTTTATAAAGGTTGAAGCAAAATGGTGCTGCAATAAGAGATTACATAATTAAATGAATGTACTTTAAATGATTTCTTGATCCCAAATTGACCCCAAATACTACAATGAACCTAAACCATCGAAAACCTGATGTCTGCATTTTAGGGGGGAAATGGTTCTTTTCTGCTGCATGATTTACTTGGCTACTATTAATAGTGATGAAATTAGAACCTACTTTGAAACAGCTGAGAAACCCTAATGAATCTCTTTGAAAATGGCATTTTGGGGGGTGCTCATTTCAAGTCTACTTACTTGAATTCAGAGGAATTCCATATTTTAAAGCAATTTGTTTTTTACTCAAGTTGTAGGTCAAAGGGTCTCTGGTGTGGTTGCCCCCTTTGGGCTTCTGTGAAGAAGGCAGCATGGCTGTTAAGTAGTCAGTAGTGATTCCTTGAGAGCACAGAGCTTGGGAGATGGTGCTAAATGATCCTTCAGGGCCGTTAATACGATGGTTTCTATATATTGCCTGTGGGAGAAAAATCAGTGGCATATTAATTAAAATAAATCACTTGAAAAAAAGCCCAGCTGCATTAACAACAACAAAAACAACTCAGCTCCCGAGACTTTGATGAGTTTCATGTAATAATGACAATAATACAGACCAATCAAACTAAGGAAAATAACAATAGCTAGAATTTGTAACGTGTTTTAAGGTTTGCAAAGTAATTTACACGATATCCCATTTAATCCTCACAACCCTGTCAAGTAGGTGCCACTGTTATCTGCAGTTTAACAATAAAGAAACAGGATTACCCACAATCGTACCACTAGTCAATGTCTGAAGCAGGATTTGACCTCAGGTTTCTTGACTCCAAATCCAGAGCTCTGTGCACTGTACCCCCTAGAAGCCCTTCCAAATAGGTACATGGCATTGGGTTTACTGAATGTAACTGAATAAGGTTTTTAACCAGATGAAACCTATAAAACAGTCAAGCTTCAAAAGGCCTTCTATGAGCTACATACATCCACATGGACTCAACCAGCAAAACGTTGACAAAGAAATGTCAGACAAATGGTTGAATCACATGGATTTATTGATAAAAAGGGGGGATTATGATGGCAGTTCAGGACTAGGTTATTGCCACCAGAAATTAGAGAAGGGGGCTCTCTTTAAAACGTTTGGACTTGGGGTGGTTAGGTGGCATAGTGAATAGTGTACTGGCCCTGGAGTCAGGAGGACCTGAGTTCAAATCTGCCCTCAGACACTTAACACACACACACACACACACACACACACACACACACACACACACACACAAACACACTAGCCATGTGACCTTAGTTGAGTCACTTAAACACAAATTGCCCTACCTTCCCCCTCCAAAAAAAAAAAAAAAAGAAGTTTGGACTTATTTATCAATGCCAGTTATATATGGAAACAGTTGATACTGTTCAACACTTCACTGTCAGTTACAAAAAAAAAAAAAAATTTAGCACCTACTGAATACCTAGCAAGACATGCCCTGGAGGCAAGAAATCAATATCAGAAGCTTGCTATGTTCTGCAGAAGAATAACTAGCATCTCAATGCTTTTATTCAATTATAAAAAACAATTATTTTATCTACCAGGAGAATAGTTCAAAGAACATTAAATGTTAAAAAAAAGATAATAGTTGGATAACTTGCCCTAGGACAATTTAAATCTGAACTTTACCAAAAATATGAAGGCAGGATGAAAAATAATCATAAAGGGACAGTGTGGTATAGTGGAACTACAGAGAGGAACTCAGAAATAGGAAGAACTTAAATCCAAGGTTTGTCTGGGACATTTACTGGCATTGTGACCTCTTAATCTCCTATCTGCAGGCAATTCTTTAAAACTATGAGTTATAAAGAGTTGTCCATCAATGTTTGTAAAGGAAATTTTTTTTGCAATGGTTCCCTGTGTGAATGAAATCACAGGTCCAGACCAAACAGCAAGAACAAAAGCTACAGCTCATGTTTATGTAAGGCTTTGAGCTTTGCAAATATGTACACACACATATACATGTGTGTATATATGTCTATACATACGTGTATATATCTATATATACATTGTATATATGTATGCATGTATGTCTATTTCCCTTCTTTGCTGCTATATTCCTTTCCATCACACATCTGAGATGCAAATATCAATGTTAGTAGTCACCAATTTAGGTTTCTGTGTGAACAGTCAAGAGTTAACCAGGAGAATTTAACTCTTCAGGGTAATTGGTAAAAGGAACAGGACAAGAATTTTAAGTACCTACTATGTACCGGCCATTGTGCTAAGTGCTTTCCAGATATTTCATACACACACACATATAGTATACATATATAAAACTATTTCATTTTCACAACTCTGTGAGTTGTGAAATTGTGATTTTCCCCATTTCACAGTTGAAGAAATTGAGGTAGACAGAGGTTAAGTGTCTTGCCAATGGTCACATAGCTAGTAGTGCAGGCTGGATTAGAAATCAGGTCTTCCTGACTCTAGTCCCAGCTCTCTGTACACTATTCCTACCTTATAACTATGGGGATATTTTATCTCATTACACACAGCAGATGCTGCATGCAGCTCAGTGGATAATATTCAATGATACACTGGAGTCAGCTAGAACTTGTTTACGAGATACGATTGTTAAACTGTCAGCGTGAGTATCTAAACCTCAGGAATCAGCAAACAGAACAAATCAGGGCTTGATTTTATTGTTTTGTTGATTGACTAGATTTAAGGAAGTGATGGAGAAAAAGGCTAATAATTCAGACTAAATGGAAAAATGTGTGAGGTGAATATTTTCTGCCAGGCAGGCATTTAGTAAATACTTACCAGTACATCACTGGAAATATTCCTAAAGAGACTTTACAGAGAGACCATTATTAGTCCTATTAATACCTGTGATAATGGGACACTTCGGGACAGGTGTATTTGTTTCAGTGACCTCATTTTGTCAAGGAGTGGACGGGTGCCGGTAACCATCTGATTGAGAAAGTCTTTCAGTTTTATGAAGAGTTCTATCACCTTTTCTACTGGCTCTTGATCTTCCCTAGGGAAAAATACCTAACAAAATGGAAGCAAAACAAATTATTTAAAAAAGTCTATAAAGTGCTAGCCAGCTATATAATTGACCGTCTACCCTGTAATCCATAATTCCGCATTGTACACCAAGAAAGCAGAAAATCTTGGATACTTCAACTAATGTACCCAATTCATCTCATTCAGACATTTTCTTACCATTTTGCTAGTATGGTACTAAAAGAAATTTGGGAAAGTGCACTATGCTTTATAACTGGCAGATTCCTAGGCCATCAGGTGTTAGTTTGGGCTCTTTAATATGTGATCAGCTCTAACCCACTCTACTATAAACTGGCCAAACTCCACTATTGTTTATATTTAAATAAGAGAAACCATAGTTATCCTGGAATGTTGACTATTGGTTCCTACATAATTTTTCTAAACCACAGTCAATCAATCTATTTCACTACTGATCCCCACCTTCAAATGAAACATTATGAGTTTCTAGGTTGATATGAATAAATTCTTTTTTTTAAAGCCAGAGGCTAAATTTTCTTTCCTTGTCCATATCTTTGAAGCATTAAATAGTGATCCTCCATTTGCCAAACACATAGTCATCAGTCCAACACTGGAATTTTCCCATAGGAATGTGATTAACACCTTAGCCAGACTTTATCTGCTAGGAAAATTAGAGAGAGGCTTAATTACTGGATTCCCACAAGAAACACTATATCTGGTTTCTGCTCTGCAGGAACATTACACAGAAGGAAAAGGAAATGTAAGGGAATGAAATAAATATGATGGAATGAAGAAAACAGCTTTGCTTCCTATGTGTCTTAGACTGTGCTTAGTACAAAATGTTTTCAGCTATAAATCATTAGAAATAGGAAACCAAAACATTATCAGTCTTCTATTGCCTCCAAAATAGTCCATCAGGTTTAGGCTTATAAATTCCTACTATTTTCAAGAACCCATTTTTTTGCTGCCTCCTTCCCTTCCCTTTCCTCTCCCCCCTTTCTTTATCTCTGTCTCTCTCTCTGTGTCTCTCTCTCTGTCTCTCTCTGTGTGTGTCTCTCTCTCTCTCTGCCTCTCTCTCTCTCTCTCTGTCTCTCTCTCTTTCTCTTACTTTCTCATTCTCACTATTGTTCTCTGTGTGTTTGGGGTTGGAGAGAACACTAAAAGGAAAAGATAGGGATCTATGGTTTCTATGATGCAGCTATGATTTCATTGATAGAGGGAACTCCCAGATGAGAAAAGTCCCTTTACCAATGTAGTTTGGCACCTTCTAGTCTCAGAGGGCAGCCTAGGGCACTAAGAGGTTAAATGACCAGTGGCAGGAGTAGAGGCCAGGTTTGCCTGGCTCTGAGGACAGTTCCCTATCCATTATGCCACACATCTTATGAGTCTATGACATGAAATTGAGAGTAGTGGGATTGCACAGTGTTACTGTTCTAATCAGTTCTGTCAGCATAAAAAAGTGCCCAAAAGTGTACTATTATGTACAAAGTGCTCTATTAGGTGCTAAAGACCAATAAAATGAAACAGTCCCTGTCCTCAAGGGGCTGTCATTTCATGTATAGATAGTTCAGGATCTAGAAGATTCAGTGAAGATAGGCTTTTGGTGTTGAGTTTGCATATTTGTCTTGTAATCTTCATATTTTCATTCCCTACATAAATATGCATTTTGTATCTCCTAAGTGTGGAGTATGCTAATTACTGAAAAAATTCCAGCCCTAGAATGAGAGACATTTGCCATTCATTTTCAATATGCATTTATCCATGCATGTAGCCTCACTATGAATTTTACAAAATTACAAGTTAATAGATTTAGAGCTAAAAGATGCCACAGAGGTCAAAGCCAGACCTCAATTTTTGCAGAGTAGAAAATTGAAACCCATAGAGATTAAATGATTTGTCCAAGATCACACCGGTCTAAAGCTAAAATTCATCCCAGGCCCCCTGACTCCAAATCCAACACTTTTCACTGTACTGTGCTGCATATATATATATATATATAACCCAAGCCCCCGCCAGAAAGCAGAAGAGCCTCATTCTATTTCGGGGTAATATCTTGAAACAGAGACCCTAACTCTTGACTGGTAGAGAGCAAAGAATAGACATCTTGGAGCTTTTAACATTTGAGCCAATTAGAAAATCCTGTTTGGATAGTTCTGGGATAGCATCAACAAATGCCAGAAGGCAAAGATCTAACACAGGCTACTCTTACCCCACGCACCTTGGCTTCCACTCCAACTGGAGAGAACATGGGCTGGTGCCATTTTATTTTTGCTGACTTCTCCCATTCATAGGATGCAATGTACTGCAGTGAAACAGTTTTGCAAGAAGAAGCACTACATTGGAAGGTTGCAAAGAGCAGATTTAGGTTTGATGTATGGAAAAACTTCTAAATGCTTAGAGCTATCCCAAGGAATGGACTGCCTAAGAAAGGTGGCTTTTTTCTCACTGAAAGTCTTCAAGAAAAGGTTGGATGCCTACTTGTGGACCACTCCATCTGCTGCCTTTCCTGGTTTCAACTCTATGCAACAAGGTGCCCATCCTACGTTAAGTTCCTCACCTCTAATCTCGTCACTATGCTGCCAACTCAAGCCTTGAGTTACCACCTAGCTCAGCTTCTTCTCCTCTATGATTGGGGGCTGGAGGGTAGAGTACCAAATTACTCCCAATACCTTCCTTTATAAAGGGCAGGAACTGGACTTTGGGACTCACTCTAATCTGTATCTGCTGCTCAGCTGGGGTTTAGCTTCTTGGAACAAAATACCCTGTGTGCCCTCTACCCTCACTCTCAGCTTTCCGTCTCTCCTCTGCATGTTATCTTCCCCTGTTAGATTATAAAATCCTTGAGGTGAGGGATTATCTTTCTTTTTATTAGTTGTGTCCTCTGGGCTTAGCACCGTGCCTGTCATATAGTAGGCACTTAATAAATGTTTATTGAATTGGATTAGATTATGTTGGAGTGGGGATTACTTTTTGGGTATGGGTTAGACTAGATAGTCATTCAGTTGTCCTTCCACCTCAAAAATTCTGTGATTCTGTGATCTAAGGGATTGAACCTTTTTACCTTCCCCCTTTCTTCCTACCTTATTCTTGTGGTTATCCACATGTAGTGTGGGTAGTGTGGTGTGGCACTGATATAGAACGTATAATGCTTTCCCTGTTTGGGGTGGGGGGTGGGAAATCATGGGTCTCTGGAGCTAGGGCAGGGAAAGTTAGGAGTATAAAGGAATTATTGTTGTCACTATAAAACTTTTCCAGTATCAAAACTCTTCAAAGACATAATTTTAACTTTCAGACCCTGAATTTTGGATTCCTAAGAATGTAGCTTATATTTCTGAGTTGTAAAAAATGAATTGGATAAGGAAATGGCAAACCACTCCAGTATCTTTGCCAAGATCTTTTTCAGTATCTTTCCCAAACTTCCCAAAACATCACAAAGATTTGGATATGAGTGAAAACAACTGAACAACAAACAAAACAAAATAACCAATTAATGGCTTTAGGTATGGTTTTCCTGTTTGGGGATTGAGTCAAGATGCAACTGCCATATGAAAGGCTGGGAGTTTCTAAAGCAATAATCTAATAGTTGCCTAAGTGAACCTCTTTCCTGCTGTTGTCAAGAACATAAGTGAGTAATTAAATAGTAATACAATAAATTAAGAACATAATACAGCTAATTGACAACACAAGTAATACTTACCTTGTAGGTAAAGTTATAAATGTCCAAATAATGCAGAAGTGTAATTCCTGTGAGATAAGACAGGCGGGACCTCTCTGGAATGGATAGGTTGCAGAATTCCATCATTTCAACTTCCAATTTCAGATCAGTGACATTAGAATCACAAGAATACAGCCAGAATATATGAGAAATGATCTGTAGTTTGGAGGGGAAAAATATTTTTTCATTAGCCTGCCTTAATATGACTCATTCATCCTCCCATTTTGAAAGTCTTTCCTGTGCTATCATATTTCAGCTTTAAAGTACAGCAAATACTTTATCATCAGGGACCGAAATGTCTTTTTTTTTCCTTTGTTCCTTTTTTTAAAGTTCTCAGGACCATGAGCTAGGCAGTGTCCATATGTAATACCGGCAGGCCTAAAGACTAGACGTTTAAAGCAGGGAAAAATGAAGTGAAAATAAAGGAAAAAAGAAAAGAAGAGTGAGAATATAGAGAAAAGAGACTAGGGAAGAAGGGAGAGAGAGAAAAAAGGACAAATAGGGAGACAAAGAGATAGAAATTCTCTGATTCTATACACGTGAAGACAGTTCAGGATTTGGAAGCTATGGTAAAGACATCTTTTTAATTTCTGATTGATAAGCTTGCAATATTTTAAATCTGACCAAGATGCACTATGTAGTAATACCCAGGTGCTAACTCAGAGCTGTAATTATAATAATAATAGTTCACATTTTTATGAGGTATTTTGGTTTTTCAAAGAACTTTCTTTCCAACATTCTTTTGGATTAGTTAGGGCTAGTAATTTATTATGGGCAATCAGGTGGTACAGTGGATAGATACAGTGTCAGGCCTGGAGTCAGAAAGACTTATCTTCCTGAGTTCAAATCTGGTCTCAGACACTTATGACCTGTGTGACCTTGGACAAATCACTTAACCCTGCTTGCCTCAGTTTCCCCATCTTTAAAATGAGCTGAAGAAGGAAATGGCAAACCACTCCAGTATCTTGCCAAAAACCCTGAAATGGGTTCACAGAGAGTTGGACATGAGTGAAAACAACTGAACAAATGTTTTACTATCATAGAATCACAGATTTAGAGGTAGAAAGACTCTAGAAGTCCATTTAGTCCAAATCTTTCATCTTACTGGGAAACTGAGGCTCAGGAAATTTAAGTAATTTTGCTAATGTCATCATACTTCTTTTTTTTAAAATAGATGAGTAAATAGACTTGATATGGATACAAATAGTGACTTAAGGATTAAACAGAATATTAAGGATTGCCTTTCCAGTATTTTGAGAAGGCCCATAGCTTATTCTGTAACTTGAAGGTGTCTTAAAGTTCTTTCCCCCTTATCTTGAACCTGCACGCAAAGAATTGCCTTTTGCCTCCTCTTTAACCTGAGTCCCCCTGCCCTGTCTTTAAATCTTTAAACCATAGAGAATTCTCTTTGTCTCCCTCATCCTATATCATAAAATCCTTTCTTGTCCTGTGTCTTTAATATTTAACTCCCATAAAACCCCCTAAAACTACATCATCATTCTGAAACCTCTATATAAGCAAAACTCTTCCAAATATCGGGGTCTCACTTGGCTTTCTTTCTAAGGAGACTCATATAGCTTCACATAATAAAGTTTCCAATGGTTACAGAGAAGGTCTAAGTGATCATTTCACACCTGAACTCTCCCAAAATCTGGCCTGAACAGACTTAGTGAAGTTAAAATGACTTCTCTGGTCACAGCTTGTAAATCAAAGCAAGGACTCAGACCCAAGTACTGTGATTCTAAGACTTGTGTACTTTCTGTTCCAGAAGAAGTATTTATTAAGTACCTATCATGTACCAAGAACTATGCTAAGCACTGAGAATGAAAAGATGGGTAAAAATAGTCCTGGCCTTCAAGGAGCTTACAATCTGATAAGGGTAGACAACATGCAAACAAGATATATAGGATAAACTAGAGCTAATCTATTATTAGACTAGGCAGAGACCTGAGGCAGGCATTTTAAAAATATATATCCTTATTATATTCAAGATGCTGTGCTAGGTAATGGAGATGCTAAGATAAAAGAAAAAAATAGTTTTTGCCCTCAAGAATTTCACATTCTACTAGTTTATATACAACATGTGAGCAGAAATGCAGGACTATTTGAGAATGGAGAGGAACTAGGACCAATTACTCATAGCAGCCTTGTCATGTTCCTCTGTACCACAAATTACTATTCAAGGAGTGGTTATGTCAAAGTAAACCCTTCTGGCCACTTAGAAGTACCCCTACTGCAATTCTAGAGTTCTATTAGATTTGTATTGAGTTAAAAAGAAAATAAAAGGCTTTCTGCCTGGATTTTGAGTCAAATGACCTCAGTTTAAATCCCGACTTTGAGAGTTACTAGCTGTCTGAACTTCAGTCTGGCATTTTAGTCCATCAACAAGCATGTTTTGAATGCTTGCTGTGGGACCAGCTAAGTTCTAGGGACCAAGGAAAGGTGAAAATTTGTTCTTTGTGGTTAAGAAGCTATCACTCCTTCCTTGGCCTGTTTCCTCCTTTGTAAAAGTAATCCCTGAGGGGTTTCACTAAATGGTCTCTTATTGAAAAAAAAAACCAAACCCTAAAGCAAAAATCATCATCATCACAAGGCAAATAATCTGACTTTAGCTGATTAAAAAATTGTCCTGAAGGCCAGCATGACTTATCACAGCTAGTTTGTTTTGACACAAAAAGCTC
This sequence comes from Gymnobelideus leadbeateri, assembly GCA_011680675.1. NCBI lineage: Eukaryota > Metazoa > Chordata > Mammalia > Diprotodontia > Petauridae > Gymnobelideus > Gymnobelideus leadbeateri. Next base: position 65,637 of record WOXC01008126.1, read on the forward strand.
TAACTCTATTGTTCTTTGAACCTAAAATGAGTGGTTATGGCTACACATTTCACAAACACACACACACACACACACACACACACACACACACACACAAATCATATTATATGATGACACCAGAACTGCTACCAGAAATTCAAGGCATGACTCAGAGAACTGGGTGTCACAAGGAAGGTAATTTCTTTCTGGTCAACTTGGCTGTGTACAAGAATTTCCCAGTAGTGTGAAACTGAGGTAGTCTTACACTGACCAAGGTATATTTCTATCATGGGTTAACTCAAATATGTCTCATTTTATATTTCTGGAGATAGAGAGTCTGTAGACTGAGCTATAGGAATCAGAAGGGTGAAAGGAAGATAGGAGGAAATCCAAAGGATACCATATAACAGGGAAAGAAGTAGACAGAGAGAAGGGGGGTGGAGTGGGGAAGAGAGAGATGAAAGAGAGAGGAGAGGGAGAGACAGACAGACAGATAGAGACACAGAGACAGAGAGATGGGAACAAGACAGAGATGAGAGAGAAATGAATTAAGTACCCAAAACTAAGCTCTGTGAAAACAGAAAAATGTTAACTGTAAAAGTATGGATGGGTTATCCTTCTTTCTCTACCAGGTAGAAAAAGAAAGGTTTTGAAACTAAGGAATCCAGGAAAGTGATTTCCTCACAGCTTCTGAGAGTAATGAGAACTCCTGCTGCCCATCTATGTGTTCTTGTTTTTTTTTTTTAACAAGATCAAAATGATTCTATTTTTCAGAAGCAAAAAACATGATTGCAAAATCAATACTGAAATTAGAACTTAGGTTCATATAAGCCAAAGGAGAACTCAAGGGGAAAAACCAAATGGATGGTGTTTGCTATCACAAGGGACAGCAAAGTACAGGCTATAGGGTTAGAGTTTTCTAGGGGGAACTCATTAGCAGGGCATGAGTAAATGGAAACTTCTGTGTTTTTGTACATTGAGACTTCTTCCAAGGGCAACTTCAGTGGCTTTCTGATGGCATTACAGCAAGGGAGTGGACCTCGGAAAGTCACTCGTGTTTATGAATGTGCCTTTAACCTTGGAACCTCTGTCTCATTTTATTTATTTATTTTTAACATTTTTATCACACTTCTTGCCAAAGAGACAAGGGGAAAAAATCTGAAGCATATCTAATTTCAAACAGCTAGAACATGGTACTGTGGACAGACATGGCTTTTCACAAAAAAACCATATTCTGATCACTAAATTTTATTCTAACCACAACTTCACACCACATAACATCATTTTTCATTTTTAAACAGTCTTTAATATTTTGTTTTTCTTGTTCCAGTAAGGTTCATTGGGGATAGAAAAGGATTGTTTCTCTTAACTAGGTCACTAGAACACCAGGACTTTGATTTAATTGAGATACTCTATATTAGTGTGATCGGGAGACCATGTACAAAGATGCATCAGTTGTATAAAAGCAATCAATAAACATTTATTAAGTGCTATATGAGTCAGTCCCTGTGTTAGGTGTGGGGATAAAAATACTAAAATGAAAGTTATTTTATTCAAGAAGCTAATATTCTGTTGACGGAGATGATATGTACATATATGTGTAAAAAAGGTGATCTTTGGAGTGGGAAAGATACTCTTGCCTTGGCCAGGAGATAATTGACCACAAAGTCAGGAGGATCTGTCCACTCCTGACTCTGTGGCCAAACATCTCATGCAAATTCCATCTCTGACAATCAGGAGTTTCTGTGTTACCTCAACAAGGCACATATTGCTCAGACAAGAGCCAAAGCATATATTGAACTCCATGAATCAATCCATTACATAAATGTGTATTAAATAAATACAAAATAAAGGGAAGGTAATTTGGCAAGGGCACCAGAAAATGAGAGGATCAGAAAAGTCTTCATGTGGCACATGAACTAGGCTTTGATGGAAACTAGGAATTCTAAAAGGTACAGGTGAGAAGGGAGTCAAGGGCCAAAGCATGAAGATATAAATTAATGTGTCCCGAGTGGAAACTTCCAAAAGGGTTCCCAGGAACAAGAAAGAGAGAAGAAAAGAGAGGAAAGGGCAGTCTATTCCTCTCTCTGGGCCTTAGCTTCTGGCTCTGTACCTGCATAAAATCCATTGAGAAAGTAATAGAAATAGGAACTTCTGTGCTCACAGAGTCGCTTCAGGGCACTGTAAAATCTCTTAGAAGATAAACCAGGCATACTTCTCTGCCTATAGGGCAGGGTTACATTAGTCTGTGACAAATGCTGAGTATTAGTTCAACTTTTCAGATTTTGGAAGTGAGTACAAAGTCTTTCATAGCATACCTCAGTTCTGTTTTCAGGGATGGGCATTGCCAACAATGTATCAATACTTGTATTGGACATTCCTGTTGTTTTCTGGAGCTCTACTTTCAGCTGGTCAATATTTTTAAACATATCTATTAATTGACCTTTAAGAAAAAAAAAGCACATTGGATTTGGGTTACAATACCATTCCTTTATTCATTTTTAGCCCCAATGAATCTATAGAACCCTCCACATTTTTTTAAAGAGTAAAATATATATTTACATAGATGCCCTGTACCATGAGTAAAATGTTTCTCAATTCTGGCAAATGGTTTGTCACTCTATGAACTATGCCTGTCCATTTAAAATTAATTACTATGAAAATCTCGTTATCCCAAGGCATTCTAGTATGGGGGGGCGGGGCAGACTAGATTTGGTTAGAAGACCTGAGTTTGAATCCTACAGCCATGAAACCTCATTGACTCTCAACTTTTTCATCTGCACAAGAGAGATGATGATATTTGTACTATCTACATCACAGGTTTGCCTCAAGAATCAATTGTGATTATACATATGCACATATGTAAATAAATATAGTGTTTTATCAATGTCAACTTCTATTATCTCAAGGAAATAGATTGGTTTGTGATTTGAATTTCTATGTAGTGCCCAAAATTAAGTCATTAATGATCTAGAGAATGTGTAGTTCGTTCCTCACAGATAATAGAAATTACTTGACAAAGCTGAAAGGCACCAAATGTTTCTTGGTTTAAAAAAATCACAGGAAATCAAATTATTTTATGCCCTAAGTTTGTATTATTACCATATATTGGATAGGGATTTGGATCTGATCTCTAAAATCCCTTCTAAAGTCTTGATTCCTATGATTTCACATTATCTTCCCACACTGAAGAATACATAGTCTTTGGAACACACACTCAAAATGTGTCAAAGGCTACCACATTCAAAATATGAATAGAAGTATATAAAACTCAGAATGATTCTAAGGCAGTGACTACAATTGTTACTTTGGTTTGGGTGTAATTGCCTCACCATTGCATGCATAATAAAATAATAACAGTTGCATTCTCCTTTCTCAACAGATCACAATCTCCATTCTGCAAATACCTTTTTTTAAAAATTATTTTTATTATGCTTCTCTTATGAAAATGTACTTTCTTTTATTTCTGGACTTTGGGTCTACCCAGTCTTATAGCTGGCTACATGTTGACAAAAATTCTGAATGCCTTTCTTTTCAATGTGGAGATATTATGCTATTACAAGAAATAAATGTTCAGGAACCATGACACTGATGGAAGGGTCTGAGCCAAGAGATCTTTCTTTAAGCAAGACTGATTTTTTCCTCCTCAGATTTTTACATATGAGACAATTAGTTACCTCTAATTTTTTATTCTTGTAAAAACAATTGGCTTATACTGTGTTCCCCTTGATACAGCCAAGTAAAAATCCCCCAAAGTGGAAGAAGTAACACATTTTTTAAAATGCCACATGTTCTTGGATGCACTCTTCTCTCCCATTCTTCCTCTCCCCCTCCCTGCCCCACCTTCCAACCCCTAGCTCACTGGGTGACTTTGGGGAGGTAAGATATTATTTCACAGCCTTAGGTTTTTCACATGTAAGAGAAGATAGCCAAGAAAGTTGTTCAAGTTGCTTCAAAAACTGAATGGACTCATCCCTTCCTAATCTGCAGTCTAAGAAGCACATGCATGCTAATAAGTCAGCTTTTCGAATATGGATGGGAAAACACCTGGTTTTTCAGAAGTAGTTGCACTATTATTGACGTGCAGCAAGGATTCTATGACTGGTATTAACTCTGTGATATTTTCCAAGTAATTCATTTGCAACACCTGTTCTAAGAACCTGAAACAAAAAAGAAAGAGAATAAGAAATTCACCTGAGCATTTCAATAATTTTAGAAACAGTCTGCCAGGGTGAAAAAAAAGACAATGGAGAAACTTACCGATCCATATTTAAATTAATTTTGTCTGGATCCCCGGTAAGCAAATCCTTTAGCTTTTGAGATATGATATTGTCATGGTTCAGTAAGCCTTCTGCAATTTCTGTGCCGAGCTCAGCCGCTTCAAGGAATTGCATGTGGAAGCGACTCCCTTCGCATAGCTTTCCAAAGCTAATATTAGGAAACTGGCAGGCTTCTTCTAGCGAATTGAAGGTCTCAGATTCACAAAGAAGTTCGGTCACGTTTCGGAGTTGTAGCAGCTTTTCAAAACAACAACAAAAGTTATGGCAAAATAGAAGAATTCAGTGTCCTGGTTGTTTCTCTCTATGGGCCACATCTATGTGTGCAGTCAGTCAGTGGAAGGTCTGGAGATGGCAGATTGTTTCCCTGCTCTGAGTTAAAGGTCTTGGACTCAAATCCTAGCTGTTAAGTTTGCTATCTTGTGATTTTGGGCAATCTCTTAATCTTCTTGGACTTTGACTTCCTCATCTGCAAAATGGGAAGTTTGAAACAGATGATCGGGATGGTCCCATCCTCCTAGAAATCTATCATTCTCTGATCCTTGTCCCTGTTAGATACTTAAAACATTAACACAAATGTATTTTCCTATTTCCTTTGAAGAGGTGAGGAAGTACAGGTGTAGAATGATGCACATACTCCCAGATGTGCTAAACTGATTTTTTTTCTTTCTTTTTCCTTATTTGTTGTGAGTGATGGCTTGCTAGGTGGGGAGAAGGGAGGAAAAGTGTTATTAAAGCAAAAATTAAATTACCATCACTGGCTAATTTTTTTTCAATACACTAGTTTCTCATAAGATGCCTATGACTCCTTTCAAAGCTTAGGCCGAATGCCACCTCTTACAGGAAGCCTTTAATCATCTCTCCACTCAACCGGTACAATGGCCTTTGCATTTGTTGTCTCTATATTTGATATTGATTCCCTATGTGCACGTTGCCTCCCTCTGTAGAACATAAGCCCTTAAAGGACAGGGAGTGTTTCATTTTTTTTCTCTATCCCTAGGGCCTCATACAGTGTTCGCCATATAGCACCAGCCTTATCACATGTTATGTTTCTTACCATGATGTATTCTAGTTTAATAAATGTTTATTCAACTGAATTAAGCAGAATTGAATTTGGTTATTTAAGCTTAAAGTATACATAATTCAGGCCTGTATCTTAATTTTACAACATTCTCAGCTGATCTTTGTCATGAGTTAAGAACAATTTCCAACCAGAAGCCATATTTTGCTCACTTGTGACAGTAAAGATCTCCATCTTAATTCCCTACTCCAGTGTTTCATCAAGGTATGGAGGTAACTCTGGGTTCTCAAATGCCAATGTAGTGTCATCAAGATAGCAAGGTTTCAGCAGCTCTTGCACGTGTCCCCTCCTTGCCCCACCCTAGCAAACATTCATCAACTCTGAGCTGAACTACTAAGGCAGCCTACTCATAGGCCTTCCTGCCAAAAGCCTCTTCTCTCTCCAATCCATCCTCCACCAGCTGCCTGAGCAATATCACTGATGCACAGGCTAACGAAGTCATTCCCTTACTCAAAAAATACTAATTGCTCCCAGTGGCCAATACATATATGTGACATTTAAAACCCTTCATGATTTGGCTCCAGCCCATTCAACTTTATCACACATTATATCTTTTACACATGGTGAAGTCCTTGGTTTGGCCAAAACTGACTTACTTGTCATGCCCCCAGATTCAGTTTCTATGTCTTTGTACAAGCAGTCTGCCATACCTGAAGTTTACTCTGTCAGTCTCTAACTCTTAGATTCGCTAAGTCCCTTCAAGGTGCAGCTTGAGTCATCTCCTATATAAGGCCTTTCCTGATTATTCCCAGCCATCAGTGACTCCCCCACCTCCCCCTATACTGGAAATTATCTTGTATTACTTATTTTTTATTAAATGTATTTACTTATTTTAAAATTTAATTTACTTATTTTTTGCTTTATCTTTTACATGTAAATATCATTTCCCCCAATAGAATATAAGCCCCTTGAGGAAAGGGAATATTTTCTTTCTATCTTTATATTTCAGCATCTTGCATAATGTCAGGCACATAGGAGTAGGGGCTTCACAAATGCTTAATGATTGGCTTTAGCAATGCTTCCCCTTTTGGGAAGCTCATCACTAGAACACTGGCTACAAGGCCAATTATTTTATTTTTGTAGCTGAATTCATGAAATTATCTAGCAGGGTGTGGAATGGGTTCAAAGCAGCATCGTACTGAAATATCCACACTGATGAAATCACAAACACCGAAGAATCATTTTAAGCTAAAGGGAAACTCACAGAACAATTTCCTTCCCCTGTCCCCATTTGTGGCAGCCTTGTCAATAGTGCAGAAGGCTCTCTAAGGGGATTGGTGTTAATAAATAGACCAGAGCAGTCAAAATGGAGTCCTAAAAATCAAATCCCCAGCAAAACCACTGGGTCATAGGTGTCAAAAAGGTGATCTGAGCTAAGGTCTTCCTGTGACTTCAAGGAGAGCCCTCTTTTCATTGGGCAAAACTGTCTTTATGACCTTTGATATAATACAGAATTATAGTATATAATTATATGTCATTATGGCAAGAACACATACTTTTCTTGTTATATGACTACAGATGCAGCTTGAGAAATCCCTGCAGCGTATTAACTATAAGAGCTCATATAATTCAAAATACTAAGGGATTCAAAGGGAATAAAATAATTACATGGTTCCAGTCTTCCCTGGCCATAACAGCCATTTATGACTATAAGGAAATTTGCTGAAAATTGCCTCATAGGAATTAAAAATGCCACCAAATCTCAGAATTTCAGAATTAGAAGGGACCTCAGAACTCAGGCACTTCGACTCACCTAAACACAAATTCCTTCTATAACAAAGGATTCAAAACCCATAGCATGTTGTAACATCCCCTAGTGAGGCAGGAACCAGATTAAAATGTAATTAGGAAATATTTAACAAAATAAACAAAAATAAAATATAAAATAGATAATGTTAATATGTGGTTTTCTATGTCAATATGTGGGTGCATGGATGAGTTCAAGTAGGGTGAGTTTGAGGTCATTTTTCTATAGCATTCATGATAATATACAACAAGGAGGAAACCCTCTCTTAAAGCAGTTTCAGTTTTTGGAACTGAAACTGAAACATTTCCAGTTTCTATTCATTATGAGATGGTGCAGTGGATAAAGAGCTGGGCCTGGAGTCAGGAAGACATCTTTGTGGGTTCAAATCTGACCTTAGACACTTACTAGCTGTGTGACCCTGGGCAAGTCACTTAACTCTGTTTGCCTCAGTTTCCTCATCTGTAAAATGAGCTAGAGAAGGAAATGGCAAACCACTTCAGTATCTTTGCCTAGAAAACCCTAAATGAGGTCATGAAAAGTTGAACATGGTTGAAACAATTGAACAAAAATTCTTTAGGCTGGTTTGTCAAACATCAAGTCAAAATTGGTCTCCTGAAACTTCTATTCATCACTCTTGTTCGACCCCCTAGGGGCAAGCAAAATAATTCTAATTCATCTACTTGTGGCAGCCCTTCAAATAACTGAAGACAGCTATCCCCTCAGTTTTCTCCTTCCCCAGGCTGAACATCTCCATTTTCTAGAACTAGTACTCATATGGCACGGTTATATGTCATTGTGGAAAGATTGGCATTTTAGTACAGGACTAATGATTTTACCAGAAACAAATGACAAAAAAGGGCAAAACAAATGGCAAAAAGTGGTAAATGCCATCTTGCTGGAACTTGAACCCAATCCCTTTGACATCAAGGCCAGTGCTCTTTCCTTCCATGCCACACCAATGTCCTTCCCTACAATGTCTGGTGGCCAGTCTTCTAATGGTTATTGAAAGAAAGAGAGAGACATAGTGGTACCTTAATATTTTTGAAATTCAGACTTGCTCTTTGTAGAGTAGAACCAATACTTTCAACTAAATACAGAGAGGAATAAGCATGTAGATGTATTTTAAAAAGATAAGCAATAGTAATGATCTGAGTACATTCAGGGAAAAACCAGTATGAGTTCTCATCAAACCCACTGAGTTTGATAGATCTCTCTTGGAGGCTGGACTAAAAGATGGCCACCTTGCTTGAGGCTTAGTGCTTTCAAATAGGAATTAAATCCACTGTCAGTGATACAGGACCCATCAAAGAGCATAACCATTATAAGGAGGCATTAGAATTCTACAGTATTTGTTATTTAGACTGTACTTCCTCCCCCACCCCCACGGCCTTTTCTCTCTGCCTACTCCCCAGACTCCAAAACTAATTCATACAAAACCACAGTACAGCCAGTCACTGTACTACCCCTGGCTTTTGTCTGCCCTGTCTCTATGTAAGGCACGAGAGGGATTGAGTATGGAATTTGTAGTCAATCTCTATAGGTCTTATGTCTTTTCCTTCATCCTAATGTGGGTCTATAAAGAGCAGAATTGAATTTGGTTATTTAAGCTTAAAGTGTACCTGACTCAGGCCTGTATCTTAATTTTACAACATTCTCAACTGATCTTTGTCAAGAGTTAAGAACAATTTCCAATCTGAAGCCAAATTTTGCTCACTTGTGACAGTAAGGATCCCGATTTTAATTCCCTGCTGCAGTGTTTCATCAAGGTGTGGAGATGCTAAGTGCCACTTATGCCACTAATGCCACCAAAGGCCTTGCCACCTCAACTGTCCAGACATTCAATTTTCATAGTCAATTAATTGTATTTCTTTCAGATGGTAATGTTATCTAATCCTTTTTCTTTTCTCTCTGTATTCTTATATGTGTGTATGTGTGTTTATGTACATACACACATACACATACACATACACATGAGCTCTCTTTTGAAGAGATCACAGAGTAGAGAATTTTAGAGTGGGGAGAGATTTGGAAATCACTTCATCCAAATTTTTCACTTTGCCCATGGGGAAACTGAGGACTGGTGAGCTGAAGTGATTTGTCTGAGATTACACAGTTGTGCCACAGAACCAATACAGGGAGTGAATGAGTGGCACAGCCACTAGGGTTTGAAGATCAGTTTTTGTTTTACTCCAAATCCAGTAAATTTTTCCAGATCTCATTTTTGAGGGTTTTTTTTTTTTTTGGTGGGCAGGGCAATTGGGGTTAAGTGACTTGCCCAAGGGCACATGGCTAGTAAGTGTTAAGTGTCTGAGTCCAGATTTGAACTCAGGTCCTCTTGACTCCAGGTCCAGTGCTCTATTCACTGCGCCACATAGCCGCCCCAGATTTTTAAGTTTTTATCTATATTTGGACTTACACATTAACTGGTTACTCTATGGTGAAGGCAATAAATAAATTAAATGGGAAGAATCAACATGGCTTCAGAGGCAACAGGGCATCATATAAAGAGTGCTCTGCTTGGAATGAGGAAAATTTGGTCTGACTTCCACATCTGGCATTTACAAGCTATGTGGCCACAAGCAAGCTGCTTAGCCTCAGTATCCTCATCTGCAAAATGAGACTCATAGTACCTGTGTCATCTATCTCACAGGGATGCTGCCAGGTTCAAGCGAGATGATGTATGTAAAGCACTTTGTAGCCATTAAAATAGTACATAAATTCCATTAGTATTATTGGTGATGGTGCATTAAAAATTAATTTTATTGACTCCCTTGCTAAGGAATGCTGCTTTTAAAATTCACTACCTCGAATTATAAGATCTGGTGGAATTCATGACATCATAGCTTATTAAGTATATGCATAAATGGGTAGCTAGGTGGTACAGTGGACAGCACACTTGGCTTGGAATCAGGAATACTCATCTTCATGAGTTCAAAGCTGGCCTCAGACACTTACTAGTTGTGTGACCCTGGGCAAGTCACTTAACCCTGTTTTCCTCAGTTTCCTTATCTCTGAAATGAATGGAAGGAGATGGGAGATAACTCCAGTATTTTTGTCAAGAAAACCCCATCAAATGGGGTCATGATGGGATGAAACCGCTGAACTACATAATAACCTACATAATAATAATATAATAATAAACTACATTATAAATTCTGTTATATCCAGAGAAATCAGTTCAGAAATCACTAACATTTTAAATATTGTGTTGATGCCTCTTATTTCTGCCTTTTTTTGTGTTCTGTACTTCCTTGATATGGAAGTACTAAAGAGGAAATGGCTTGATCCATCAATATGTTTCATTCGTGAGGTCTAATCATATCAGCTTTGAAACTCAGTTATGCAGATCCTAAATATCAGAGACCTTTCAAATAACCAGACTCATTCATACACATTTGGTTAAATTCAATTGAATGCACAATCTTAATGAGATGACTCTATCATTAGGCACAACTTGATTAATAGGTGCAATTTAGAAGAGGCTGGAATAGGTCATTTCATACTGTTGATTTTCCTAGGGAATAAACACATGTTGATGCATACAACATGCATATGCACTCAAAAACAAAAACCCCTCAAACCCCTAAGAACAAAGACAGATTGTTCACAGAATTCATGTTTCTCTCCTCTCCCCAGCATTCTTGAATCAAAAGAATAGCAAGAAATCCCATTTGCAATGCTACCAATTTGAAACCTGAACTAAATAGATGTTTCTTGAAAGAAGAAAAATAACATGTCAGAGGCTTTTTCTTTTTTTTTCTGTTTTGTTTTTGGAGTCTTACTTTTGATCTTATGATTTCCGAAACTGGAGGCAAGTAGTCCTCATAAGAGCCATTTCGATGAAAAGATTTTTTGAACCGAATGGTGGATTGCAGAAGTTTTAAATTTTCTATGAAAAGAAAAAAGAAACAAGAAACATCATTTTAGGGAGAGCTTAGGTTGATGCCACATGTGGCCTTCCAGGTCCTCAAGTGAATCCAAATGGTTTCAAAGGGCCACACTTGAGGACCTAGAGGGCCACATGAGTCCTGGATGCCACAGGTCCCCCAACCCTGACTTAGAATCATTTAGGAAACCTTTTTCTGAAACACTTAAGTATGGTTTGTTAAGGCATTTTGCAAAAGCAAAAGCCTTATACTACTGAGATTAGTTAGACAAAAAGACTTCTTAATACTGGAAATTTGCACTCGGCTTATTTTAACAGTATTCTTCTATATAAAATAAAGACATCTATTTCAAGCTAAAAGCTACCATGGGAAACTTTTTGCCGTTTGTAATATGCTTTTATCTGTGACATCTTTTGGTACATTATTAAGTTAAAATAGTTTTGGAAAAACAGGTACATAATCACTTAGAAATCAAATGTCCTTCCAACCTTGATTAATTCATTCCTGGTAAACAGAAGCCAGACTTTTTGTTTGCTAGTGACAAGTTTTTTTCAGTAGGTAGAGAGAAAGTATATCTCTTAGGGAAGAGTGTAAAAAAAAAAAAAACCCTTTAAAGAAAAAAAAAGAAAGAGGAAAGGAACATTTGATTAAATGCAACCTTCATGGTTGTCCATGCAAGCAGAAAATTGAAAATGAAAAAAGAGAGAGGGGGTAGGAAGCAAAATGGTGTGTCATCATCACCACCACTCCTTCAGCCAAGGTAACTAGTATCTAGGTTTGCAGACATGACTCTGAACCATCTACATGTATTGTTTTTGTCTTTCATTTTTTAAAGAAGCTAAAGAAGGTCAGAGGCTGGTGTAGCAAAAGGCTATGTTTACAATATTTAGCATCTCTAGATACCAGACCTGTTATTATTAATCATTATAGTAATACTAGGAAAATAATAATCCTTTATATTTTTATGTAAGAGAGCTCCAAATTCATCAATATGGTTGAGCAAGTCTTTCTTTTTTTGGTTAAAGATTTGCTGGACTTTGTGGTATGAAAAAAAGTTTCCAAAATTATGAATAATGTTTCTACCATTAAGAAGAGTATTACCTGGTGACTCGTTGGCTAAATTGTCAGTTACATTTCTCACACACATCAAGTAGGGTACATAAGGACTCTCAGCAGAAATGTTTAAGAGGGCATCTTCAAAGTTTTCCAGAATGAGGAGCCTGTAGAATATTTTTTAAAGCACCAAATTATGATAAACACAAAATAAAGGCATATAACTGAGAAATTTAAAACTGTTATTAAGTCTAATCTTTTTAGGTCCAATATGTTGTGTTGTGTTAACTGATTTTTCCAATGAAAACACTGAGAAAACATAAATTTCAAGCTGGAAGGGACCTCAGAGGTCATTTTGTCCAACTCCTTTTTACAGAAAGCCCAAGGAACTAGCCCAATGGGTTAGGTTTACTTTTTCCAGAAAACCTTAAATGATTGATCCCCAAAAAGAATTATTCCCTTATTTTGGATTCACTTGGCCCTTACATTTTTATATACACTATATTAATTCATAACTGCATCCTTAATCAAAATACAAAATGTACATTGCCTTGTAAATCTTCTTACGGATATTTCTACATACACAAACAAGTCTGAAAATACATATAATTAAATTCAACGACTAATTTTTTTTAAAAGCCAAAGTACAGTCGGCATAGGTCAACAAACCTAGAGAAATCAACTTTTTACAAATTTCCTTCAAAGGTGCTAGTCATACTTGTAAAAGAAAATATTTCTCTTAAAAATTAGTTGACATAGATAATCACAGTGTTAAGTCTTTTATTTTTTTATTGGGATGTGTGTGCACATATATGTGTGAATGTGTCTGTTGTCTATCCCCCAATAAATTGTAAGCTCTACGAAGGGAGGAGCTCATCTTTGCTTGTCCCCTAGCCCCACCCTTTATAATGCCCAGTACATGTATCAGCATACAGTGAGTATATAATAAATATTAATTACTTTGTGACAGCTGCTTTGTAACAAAATACAAGAGATACATACTTTGATTTTGTGTTAAAATGTGTTACAATGGAATAGAAGTGTTATAGAAGGATTACAGAAAGCTCCATATACTCAGTAATCGTTTTTCTCCAGGTTGTAGTCCTGACTATTGACTTTCTCTCCCATACCAAAGAAACCTCTTCACTCTAGAAGATCACTCTATCCCTGGACTTCTCACAGTGAAAGTAACTCTCTGACCCTGCAGCTCTCCCACTGATTGGCTGGTTCTTCTCAGAATCTCCATTTTAAGGAGGATGCCCAGGCCAGCCATGTTTTCTTGGGCTCCTGAATCTCTGGACTTTGTCTACAATGACACCATTCCTAATACCTTCCTTTCTCTTTCCCCCATTCCTCCTTCTTTTAATTCCTTTTTTTAATGTATCAAACCCCTCAAATAGAATATAAGCTCTTTGAGGACAGGGAGTATCTTCCTGCTTGAATCTGTGCTCCCTGTATAGAGCCTAGCATAAAATAAATATTTAATAAATGCTCGTTGAGCTTTTACCTTAACTTTAAAGTTTCCATGTCCTTTGCATATATCATTTGAACCTCACAAGGATCCTGTGAAGTAGAAGCTATTATTACCCTGATTTTCTAAATGAGGAAGCTAAGGCTCAGAGAGGTTAATGCCTTATTCATTGTCACACAGCTAGTCTGAAGTTGTATTTTCATTCCAAATCCAGTCCTCCGATCACTATGCCACCTATCTATCTATGATACCAGAGGAGTTTTTAGATAAAATTTTTGGAGCAGTCATTTCTCATAACTATTTCTAGACAGTTAGGATTAGGGACTGTGATAGAAATCGACAACATTAAATAGTTGAGAAGTTCTAGTTTGAAGGGGAAAGAAAATTTCCTGATAAGACTCAGGCTTTAATGATTTTGAGACCCGCAGATTGTTGGGTATGTGTGTGTTTCTGAAAAAGCTTATCTATAGAAATACACAAAACTTGTTTCTTCATTTATCATGAAATGGCCCATAGACCTTTTATAATTCTGTTGTCATGGGAAACAGAACTAACACCTGGCTTATAGGCTAACCATGTAATATCAGGGTTTTTCTGTTTCTAGTTGTTGCATACAGTGTGCTTTGACCATCAGTATTGATTGTTGAATCTATGCCATAATGATCTGTGTTATTACAAGATTCTGATGTGATTAAAATGTACTTAGAACATATTGCCCCAGGGCAGAGTTTCTCAAGGTGTGAGTTCAGTGGGGAATCCTAGGGTGTCCAAGAAAGATAAAGATAAATGATCTATGTTTTAGCTGTAGGAAATGTTCAGAATTACCCAGAAAGGCAGAACTTAAGAGGCAGGCAGTAGGGTGCCAAATGCAAAGAGCATTGGATCGAGGTCCAGAAACCTGAATTTAAGTCCTGTTGGGCAACTCATGTGACCTTGGGTAAGTCATTTGGGTCTTAGTTTTATAAAACAAAAGTATTGAAATAGATGGTCTTTAATAGGCATCTTTTCCAGTTCTATTCTGTACCCTAAACATCTGAGTACTCTGGAGGACAGAGGTCTTGGATTTTATAAGCCTTCTCCCTTAATTCTTTTTGAGCTATAGAAGTGAATGCAGATCTCAAAGACAGATTAGAAACAAGCCTGCAGAGTACAGGCCATCTGTTTCAAGAAGTGGCCAGTGTCATCTGTCTCTACTCTCAAATAGACAGATGTTGAGGAGCACCTACTCAGGTGCTTGTTCCCAGATTTGGTGGTTCATGCAACCATCATATTAGAGCTGAAAGGGATGCTAGAGAGCCTCCAACTCCTTCATTTACACATTATGAAATCCCAAGAGGTTAAGTGATTACCCAAAGTCATATAGGCACTGACAATGCTGTGATTTGAACTCATATCCTCTGACTGCTGACCCAGCATTCTTTCTAACACTCTGTCTACTAAAGATGTGTTGTTGTTCAGTCGTTTTCAATCATGTCTGACTCTTCATGACCCCATTTGGGGTTTTCTTGGCAGATACCAGAGTGGTTTGCCATTTCCTTCTCCAGCTCATTTTGCATATGAGGAAACTGAGGCAAACAGAGTTAAGTGACTTGCTCAGACACTTACATAGCTAGTAAGTGTCTGAGGTCAGAATTGAACTCATGGAGATGAATCTTGACTCCTGGCTCAGTGGTCTATCTCCTACACCACCTACTTTCTTTACCTTCTTTCTTTCCCTTCCCCTGCCATGTAGTTCTTTCCCCTTCATCCACAGTCTTTCCTCTCAATCACAAGGGTTGCAGACTAAGGGCATTTCCCACTGTGGGAGAGTTAGATAAATCTTAAGAAAGGCAAGGACTAGCAGGTAAAAGTAATTTTCAGGCAGGACAACTCAGGACAGGTAGGACAGGTGTTGAGGGGATCTTTGAGAAAATTACAAGGTCAGGATCATAGGAACCCAAATCTAGGGCTGGAGGAATCTTAGAGGTCAACTAATCATACTCTCTCAATTTACAAGTGAGGAAACTGAGGCACAGAGAGATTAAATGGCTTGCTCAAGGGCACACAGATCGTAAGTAACTGGTCATCATTTAAACTCAGGTGCTGTGATTTTAAGTTTAGCTCAAGAGAGAGTGGTGCAGTGGATCAGGTCCAGAATTAGCAAGACTTGAGTTCAAATTCAGTTGCAGAGGCTTATGAGCTATGTGACCCTGGGCAAGTCACTTAACTTCAGTCTGCTTCCTCATGGGTATGATATAATAATACCTACCTCCCAGGGTTGTTGCAAAGATCAAATGAGATCATGGTTGTATGTGCTTAGCACAATGCCTGCCACAGTAGGGACTTAATAAATGCTTGTTTTCTTTCTTTTCTGACTATACTAGCTCCACTGAGAGTTGTTATCTTACTGTTTGTGAAATATATAAGAAGCCACATGCTAGGGTGCATAGAGGCTGTGTGGGCTCTAGACGAACACAAGTCATGCTGTCAGAAAGAAAAAGGCATGCATGAATGGGTTTCTTCATCACAATAACCAGCTGAATTTGACCTCATGAGATCAAGTTCAATACACTAGCCTAAAATCTTTCTGAATCCCATCTCTCACAACCTGACCCACTACCACCTCTCCAGTCTTCTTATACCTTACTCCAGTGAAATCAGCCTCCTTTCTGTCCCTCAACATCTTTGGCTAAGTCATGGACTTCTTTGGTAGTCTGTCTGGTGAAGACTATGAACCCCTCCCCAAAATAATGTGTTCAAATGCATAGGATTACAAAATAAACTGATTATACTGAAATACAGTTATCAAAATGTTTTTTAAAAGAGTAAGTTCACACACCCCAGGTTAAGAACCCAATGAGCTTACTTTCAGTTCTGAGATGCTGTCATTCTTTTCTCTTGCTGGGCCTTCCATATGCAATTAGATAACAAGTCATGTTGATTCTACCTTCACCACATCTCTTGAATCTGTCCCTTTCTCTCCACTGACACAGCCATCACCCTTGGTCAGCCCTTCATCACTTCATCTCTTTGATCATTGTAATAGCCTCTTAAATGGTCTCTATCATCAGTCTTTTCCCTTAGCTATCAAAATAAGCTTCCTAAAGCACAAGTCTTTTCATGTCAATGCTCTAGCAAAAACTTCAGGGATAACCTATTGTCTCTAGGATAAAGTCACACCTTTACTTTGGGATATTCAGGGCCTTCCACAGTCTGATTTTAAACTAATTTTCAAGCCTTAGTTTATATTACTTGCCTTCATGCACCCCATGATTCAATCAAACTATACTACTCGTAATTTCCAAATTCCCTCCCCTGTGCATTAAGATAAGGGATCCCCTATGATTAGAAAGTACTCCTTCATCTCTTTGGCCTGATGGAATCTTTACCTTTTTCCAAAGGTTTAGCTTTTGTGCCAATTCCTTTATGAAGATTTCCCTGACTGCTAGTGTTCTTTCTGACCTCAAATTACCTTGTAATGTGTGTTTGTACACACATATGTATGCATAAGTGTTTACACACACATGTGGGTATGCATGATTGTGTGTATATATGCCTACATATGTGCAAATATGCATATGTATATACATATATGTATATATTTAGGTATCTATACATATACACACATTATATATACATATACATATATTATATATTTTATACATATTACACATATATATTTATACATATTTATATATATATGAATCAATCTACATCTTGTATTCCCCAAAAGAGTAAAAGCTCCTTGAAGGCAGTGATTTTTCCCATGTTTCTCTTTCTTTCCCCAGTACCTACTAGAGTGCCTTGCACACAGAAGATATTTAATGGTGGTGAACAGAAAAAGTAATACCTATGTTGACCATTACCTTTATGAATTATTCTGATTGCTCAGGCAAAGTACTTCTTAAGTTATGGAAAAAATATATATATCTAGACTTACTGGGCAGCCAGACTGCTTGGAGATAACTTCTCTTCACCATCTTCTTTCCAAGGAGATGTTGCATTGTCTGGTCCATCTGAAATAATAACACTCATGTTGACTTCACTTTAAAATTTTAAAAAATGTTTATTAGTATTTTTGTTGTTGTTACACTGGCAATAGAAGCTGTCTGAATCTGTTTTGAATTAATGAAACAAGAATAAAATCTTGAGGGTTTTTTTCTAAGGAAATCATGAGACACTTTTGAGTTTATAACTGTTATAAACATTTCTAGAAAACTACACATATGCATACTAAACAAACTTGCCTTGAAGATCAAAGCCTCATATTTCTAACAAATTCTAGTCTCACTCAAACTTTAGAGTAGAAGGATCCATTCTCCCTTAGGCCTGGAAACATAAGTGGCTATTGTATAATAAAAGTAAGATCAAATGCTAAACAAAGTAATAGCATAACTTCCAGTATGTGGGGTTCCTCCCTGAAGATGTTCTTCCTTCAGCTGAACCAAGTTCTGCTTAGGTGCCCACTGACATCACTGTCTATTGCTTCAGAGCATCTCTGACCTTTCCTAAATGCAATCCCTGATCTATTCTGAATGCAACTGAAAATGTAAATTAGACAATGTTAGCAGATCTGTCTTGGCTGGCCTCAAATATCATCCATGATGCATGGGGAAAGAGGTCGGGCTGATGATGTAAATCATATCGGATGTTGAAAGATTTAATCCAACACCTTGCATTAGCCCTAGAAGTTAAATGTGTTGCTAATTCAACTTCCTGTGGAAAGTTGTATTGTAAAAAGCATAAATACACAACAGCATTATATCAATATTAAAAATGAAAATGTTCCCAATGGTCACACCATAAATAAAAACCATGCATTACTTTGATGCTTTTATCTATCCCATTTGGTGAAATGATATCACTGTGCTTCTCATTACAACCACCTTGTCTTGAGATGCTCTTCATTCTTTATAAAGAAACCAATACATCTCAGTGATTGCAGCTTTTAAGTTCAACCTAATCTCTTTCAATAGGATGTCTTATTACTGGCTTTAATAGCTCTTTTGTTTTCTCCAGTTAATATATTCTAAAATTGCCTATGAGCTCTTATTGCCACAATATAGTGTTATTGTACATTCTGCCAATCAATATAGCTAGCTTAACTTCTTGTATTAAATACAAATAGCTCCACAATTTCAAAAGGCTGTCTCTAGTTCTCTTCCTGGCTATGTTTCCATAGTGTTTGCCTCTGGTATCTCTGTTTAGTATCAATTTTGGTCTTCTCTAGTCTCCTACTTAGAGTTTAAACCTTACTGGTCAGGAGGCAAGACTTGTCTAGGCTTTTTTTCAGAGTATAGGGAATGCTTGCTTCCTTGTAATAATTAATTCTAAAAATAAAGAAAATATCATTTAAAATGAAAAGTTAGGAATGAGGAGGCTTGGAATAGAAAATTGTCTGTCATGAATGGTAGACGTGTTTGAACGTGTGGGGTAGACCAGTGATCTCTTATAATACCACTAATAATAATGGTAGCTGACATTTATAAAGCACTTTAAGATTTGCAAAGATCTTTGCTTGTATATTAGCTTTTATCGCTCTTTCTAGGGTTCCCTCTGGATCTGCCACTAGGTTCCCATGTGATGCTAAGAAATTTACTTTGCTTACATCTATAAAAGAGCAATAGAATTTCTCTTCCTTGTTCAATTGATAAAATGAATAACTAGGAGAAATGATCTTTTAACATATGAATATTGGCCCTGACCCTGATGCCAAGAAGGGAATAAATTGGCTTTCTGAAGGCAAATTTGGTCTGTCGTCCCTAAGGGATTATAAAATATCTTTGAAGAAATATGTACTAAATAGGTCTTAATGAAGTATAAAATTTAATGGACCTTCATCAAGTCAGAATTTACTTCTTTTTCACTGGTGGGATCAAGCATGTTTAGAAAGAGTATACATAAAATCCTAGCACGGTAATAACCTTCACTAGGCAGGGGAAGGAGTGGTTGTGGGTTTTTTTGTTTTGTTTTACTATCTAACAGAAAATGTCACATTTTGTTAGAAAGCAGACCTCAATGAGTTACCAAGGTAGGCTTTGCTCTAAGAGCCCCAGCATTCCAAATTACAAATGCCAACAAATCTCATTACCTATATGAAAATTAGAGAACTCAAAAAACCCCAAATAACACACAAATTACCCTGATTACCCATTTAGATATCTTAACTAAACTTTTTTCTTTGATAGTTTTTGCTCTTTTCTGGATCTATCCAATGATTTCCCTGAAACTTATGAAAGTCTACTCTCACAATAAGAAATGTGGCCTGGTTATTAGTTGTATAAGATTATTCTTTGGGGGAAAAATGAGTTATAATATACACACATACATACATATATGTGTGTATACATATATACATATATATTTACATATCTTTTGCTGCCTCAGTTAATCACAACTACTACTTATTTCTTTGGCTTCAATAGCAAATGAAGAGCTTTTGAGACTTTTGTCCTTTGTGAAATTTCATAACATTATCACTTTGCTCTATAATTACAAGGTGTGAGTCTGAAGATAAAAGAGGAAAAAAAATGGTGGGGAGGGACTTGAAGATGCCTGAAACTTTAAAATGCAAATAGAAAGAACACAAAGAAAAATAATTGATAATAGGTTACTGAACAGACAGTGAATATTAGACCTAGGCTCTGATAGCTTTGGCTTTTACTGGTGTTTTTCAAGATCATTAAAAGACACATGATGCCAAAGTAGCTAAACTATAACATCAATCCTATTCCTTAGTCGTTAATACTATAATCAGACAGAAAGAAAGATTCTGCAAAACTAATAAAACTTTTCTCTTTAGACTTTCTGGTGGCTGTTTTCCTAATTTCTTTGCCTCCTGCTTTTCATTTCAACAGGATAATAGCTGTGTTCAGGGTTGATAAAGAAAAGTAAGCCTGTTAGAACCATGGAAGAAGTGCTAATAGCACTTGCATTGTTGTCTGAAGATTAAAAAAACAACAACTACTACATAATATTTCAAAGTGAGAAATTATACCTATGGAAAAAAATCACATGACAAAGAGTGAAATTCCTTTGTTCACACAGTGGAAATAAATGAGAATAAGAATGTTTGTAAAGAGGGAATTTTTTTCATCAAATTCCAAAGTCTTTCTGTCTGTCTGTCTTGTCTTCTGTGTGCGTGTAATATATAAAGCAGTCCTCCTATTTAAAAATCTACCAATTGAGGGCATGGGTTTTGATTTGTTTTCCTACTAGAGATTGTGGATTGTCATTGAGCTTCCCATACTTGACTTGACCCCCTTTAAAGCAAAGAGATACTGGTTCAGAATGGTGGACAGGGGTTATGAGTCATCATTGCTAAAGACCAAACTCCACCTATTGATCATAGCGTGTGGGGGAGGGAGAGGGCAAAGGGGGCTGTAACAAAGATAAGTAGAGTTCAGTAGGTCCCTTCCCCCTCAAAAAAAGGCTTATGGTTGGCTAAATTAAATGAGAACTATTCTCCTAATTACTACCTTCAACACATTTAAATGTCTTTGCTGAGGTGGAATCCTTGATAGTAACATTTTATATCAAAAAAGTACAGATTCATGTAGCAGTAATGGTCATGTCCATTTTAAACAAAAAGCTAACCAAGCACAATCTATTTTCCCAACTGATTCTTTGTCTCCCACTTTCTGAACATTATTTGAGGATAATCTTAAACCATGCCATAGACAACATATAAAGTCAACCATGCTATAGTTTTTACTTAGTTCTGTATGATGCTATTCCTAGGTCATACAACAACACACTGACCATACATAGTAAGTTTGATGTGAAATACCTTGGTCAGAAGAATCCAGAGTGTAGAGCAGATGCTTAACAGACTTCTGGATGGTCTTGAATCCTTCGTTATTCGTGACACGTGGAGAAACCTTCTGCACTACCAATAGAGCACTAACGAGTTGAAAAACAATTAAACCAGATTGTGTTTCAAGGTTTACAGACAGAAACAAAAGGTTACTCAAGTGGAAAATGGCTGGAGAGTAGGAAATTATTCCTATAACATAACAGACAAGAGGCTGCCTTTGTAATTTAATTACTTGTTTGCCTATTCATGCACAAAATCCCAGCATGGTGTTCTCAAGCCCGAGTGGAGCATGACATTCGCAGAAAACCCACAGCCTCGAAGTAGCATTTGTTTTTTAAAAAGGCCAAAAAATGAAGTAAGTAAAGTTCACATTAGTTTGACATTCTGCTGTTAAGATTACAAATGAGAGGATAGGTAAAAGAAACAAGGAAAGATTGGAAATCATGTTCAAGGTTTAATAACAGAACTGTCAAATCACAGGCTTAGAGCTGAAAGGGACTTCAGAGGTCATCATGCCCAACAGTCTTTTGTTCTAAGGTAGGGCCCATGAAAAGAAGATTGAGAATTGAAGAATTTAATGACATTTTTAAATGCAATTTTTTTCCCCAAAATTACTCATAGTTTAGCCAAAGACCTAAATCATTCATGGTCAGTGAGACCATAGACAAAGAATGTTAGGGTTAGAAGGGACTTTTCTCCCTCCAGACCTATAATTTCATTGGTGTAAGGAATTGCAGGTAAAAAATTAGGGGCCTAATTAATTTACAGCCCTTATATAAACCTGTTTCTGCTTCTGCCAGGACAAAGGATTATTGACTAGAAAGAAGAATGATTAGCATATTCATACATTGTGCTTAAGTTTACATTTTCTCTTCCAAAGCCATGGGTTCCTTAAGAAAGTTCATTTCTCCTGATGATAGCAATCTATAAATGAAAATGTTTGCATCTTACAAATAGTGAGTTTTAAAATACTTATCAAAGAGATACACATTCAACATTTTCATTTACTTAGAGTGGTAATCAAAACAAAAGGCTTTTATTAATTGATCACCTTTAGGCAGACAAGCTGAGATTTAAGTTCATGCATTTGATGAATTTTCTAATTGTTCTCTGTTGCAGAAACTAACCTGTAATTGGTATATCTTGTGAGATTTGCATATATGCAAATGTTTATGAATATTTATATATATTTGCATGTGTGGATATAATGTAGTGAATATATATATATACATATATACATATATATATATTCATTATATAATATTCCTGTCTCTGCCACTATGCAGCTGTTTGACCTTGGGCAAATTCTTCAACTTCTTTGAACCTAAATTTATCTTTAAATGGTAAAAATAATGCCTTGCCCTCTCTACTTAACAAAGTTGTTACAAGGATCAAATACAAGATGCCAATTCCTTGGAGGAAATTGCTCTGCAATTGTTTTGTAAATGCTAGAGTTCTGTACAAATATACATCATTATCCATAGTAATGGTGGTGGCAGATATTATTCAGTTAACAACACTTTCATTCCAGTTTCCCAGAAAGACCTGAGAAGTTATTTAGCATCTGAAGGAAGTATTGGACTAACAGGTGTCTCAGATCACCTACAACTCATTTATTTTGGAAAACATCAGGTTTCAGTTGCCTTTGAGAAAGGATTTCAAAAGATTTAAAGGAAATAACTCCTAGGTAAAACATGTTTATTTAAATATTTGTTCTAATAAATGGGGGAAACCATCCATCATTCAGTAAAACAATAGGATGTGAAGAAACTTGTCTGAAGGCATACATGCAACTCAAATCTTAGAAACAGTCTAGAGTAAAGCATGAATGAGGATGATCTTGGTCCAGGCTCTGAACTGTGAATACTTTGGTGGGCACTGGTATTAAAAAATTTGATTCCATAAATTGAAAAGGTATATTTCTAGTCCAAAGTAGCAAAATGCCTATTCTCTGATTCCCCATTGCATGATTGCATTACTAGGCAGCTGGACCTACAGTAGGAAGCAGTGAGTTAAGATCCAACTTCAGGCACCAGAAGCTGGGGCAAGTCATTTAACTGTCTTGTTTCCTCAACTGTAAAACAGGGATAACATAGCATCTGACTTCCAAGGCTGTCCTAAGAATTAAATGAGATAGTATTTGTAAAAGGACTCATCACAAAACCTGGCATGTAGTAGGCACTATAGAAATGTTTATTCCCCCTTTCAAAGCACTAAAAGAATTCGAAGTGCCTTGAGTTTATCTTAGATCATTAAGTAGTTCACAGATGGTTGACAATCCAGGAACAGGTTCACTCTCTGTGATTTAGAATTCAATAGTAAATCTTCATATTGGCCTTCTTTCCCACACCAAGTCTTCTCAGTGTATGTTTGCTCTTTGGGGTACAAAGTATATAATTCCTTTCCCATATTCCAAGGTATGTAGGCAGACCATATGTACAATAATAGAGTCTGGGACTTTGATATATTTTCAAGTGAGTGGATCTCATATTTAATGAGAATGTGGTCATGGAGTGTTGATCCTAGAAAGGATTGCATCTTCTCCAATATTCCTCCCCTCCATTCACTGCATTTGGTGAAGGGAACGCCTACCTAAGGAAATCCCTCTAATGACAAAGATTAGTACTTGCCATATAACTTATTGTTTCAGAGCAAGAGTTGGCAAATTATGCCAAGACTAAGAGTGGTTTTTATATATTTAAATAAAACTTAAAATATAAATAAAATAATTTACCAATCCCTGTTTTAGAGAATTGCCTAGGAGGATGTAAGAGTTTAAGTGTCTTATTTAGACAACTTAGTTTTAACTTAACCAGTATCAGACATAGGAGTTGACTAGGTCTTCCCAACTCTGTGGTGCCCTTCACATGTCATTTAACCCAATGTTATCTAGGATAATCACCTTTGCGTTGATCTTTTGGTCCCTAGAGTTTGACTTCTGAATTCTACCTTAAAATCCAACTTGTTGGGCCTGCATTGGGGTCTCTGTCCAGTTTTAGTCCACCACCTGGCCTGGATGTCAATGTTTTCTTCTCTGAACAAATGAAGGGTAAAAAAAATATATCCTTCTCTCCTTGTTCCCCTTCCATTCCCTTCCCACTCCACCCCCCCCATACTTCCCACAATTAGTTATATGGGTGATAATGATTTGAAATGTTTTCTCCCATAAACTCATTTTTTTCACCTCATCTATTCAAAGTGGAAATTTCCCTAAAACACCCCTATATAAAGAAATGAAAGGAAAGGAACAGCACACTCTGGCTAATATATGTCCAGGCTTTGACCTTCTCTTGTATAGCTTTCGGGCGCTCTGCGCTCTCTGTTTTATTCAATTGTGTCACAACTGCAACGTTATTGAAATCTGATTTGGGTGATTTGGGGTTTGGAGTCATTTATCATTGAACAAAACAATCCAGAGGAAACGAGGAAGAGTATTTATGAGACTCATTTGTGCCTATTACTTGTTCACTAAAGACCAGGACAAGAGCAGTGAGGCCACAAGCTAGGAGATAAATATTGTCAAGCTTGAGGGAAGTGATGGTTCTTTAAGGAACACCTTGCCAGTATAGAAACATTAATTAAAGGAGGCCCAAGTAGAGAAAAAGCTTTACAAATTGGGAGCAATTAAGTAGCCACTTAAATAATGACAGTTGTTTAGGACCAGATAAGGCAATCAAATCGTCTTTGTTGCTTTATAAGCTGCTACTGTTTCTTTTCTTTAAAAAATTCTGTCATGGTAATATATGGTGTCTATAATTATTATCTAGTAATCCTAGTATATTTACTAATCCTAGATATCTAGTAATTATCTAGATAATTATCTAGATAATAATTATAATAAATAACATTTTTCTATCAACATTTTTTAAAAAAATACTAACAATTGTTAGCATTTATACAAAGTTTTGGGTTTGCAAAGTGTATTACAAATATTCTCATTTAATCCTCGCAACAATACTGGGAGGTTGTTATCCCATTTTACAGATGAGGAGATTGAATTTCATCTGAGGTCTTATTTTCTTTCTGTCTCCTGGTCCAATGATCCTGGTTGCCTCAATTGGAATGCTCTTCCCACATATTTTGCTCTATTGGGTTAGCAGATAAAGATATCTTTTGTTTTTCCACATGAAATCCACATAAGAGGGTTTTTTTGTTTGTTTGTCTGTTTGCTTTATCTAGACTTGTGATTCCATCAGTGTTAGGGAACTTTAAATGTGTAAATTCCCTATACTGAGGCAAACCAGCAAGTCTTCTATAACGTAGGATGTTAAAGACTTGACAGGCAGGACCAGGAATCTGAATGCTAATCACTGCATACTATTTTCTCTCTCTCTCTTTTTTTGTTTCTCGTGGTTTTTCCCTTTTGTTCTGATTCTTTTTCATGACATGACTAATGTGGAAATATGTTTAATATGATTGTACATATGTAACCTATATCAGATTGCTTGCTGTTTTGGGGAGGGAAGGGTGGAAAAATTAAGAACTCAAAATCTTATAAAAGTTCATGATGAAAACTAAAAATAAATAAATATTTTTTAAAAAAGAGAAAAAAATTAAATAAAATGAATTGCAAGGACCACATATGATTAAGTCATTTGCCCCCTGGGCATTCACTCAGTACTCAAATCCAGATCTTCTTCATTCAAAAACCTATAATCTACTGTTCCATTGTCTGTCATTCTCTCACACAATCACAACACTGGATATTCCTGTGAAAATTCTGTCTACATGGCTTTTTTTTCTGGAGCACAGGCTCTTTTTCTTAGGTTGACTACTTCTTACTTATCAGTGTGGTAAGTCTCAAACTCAGATAGAAATGAAGGGTCACCAAATTGTACATAAGCATCCTTGGGGGTGGCATATTGACTTAGAAAACCACAAATTAACATTATCTATGTTGTATTGCATTTTTATTTATTTCTTAAATATTTCTCAATTACATTTTAATCTGACCTGGAATGCTGTAGGGCTGCAGACTCCTCAAGGGCTCTGCACCTAACATCTCTGGCATAGTGGGTAGAAAGTTGGCCTTGGATCCTGGACACATGTTAGCTTTGTGTTAAGTTCTTATTTCTCCAGACCACACTTTTAGACTAAAATTTAGAGAGAAAGTGCTAGCCTGAATTGATAGAGGGATTCCCCCTTGCAGATTTTTCCCTAAACCAATGAAATTATAGGTCCAATTCTCCCTATCCCTTACACATTAAAGAAAGGATGTGCTTTCTTCTTATTAATGAATCTGCTTTGTCACATTGAAAGGAAGAAGACTGTAAGAAGAGAAACTGACAAGAATAGTTCAGTACCATATTCTTGGGAAGGCAGAAAGATTTTGCAAAGGATTGTAAGGACAGTAATTACATTTCAGACATTTAAAACTGAATGAACCGTGTCATGTACTTGAAAACACCCTGTAAAGAACATTCTGGCACAAGATCTACAGGACACAGTCTAAATCGACCTTCACTCAACTTGCCTCTGTCATACTTAATGTCTGTGATTACATGGTGTAGGGTTGTATACTTGGCATTTCAATGAACTAAATGCCTTTCAGTGGCCTTTATAGGTGACCTCTTCACTGTGTTTATAAACAAGCCCTTCCTACCTGAGTCTCCTATTCTCTTACCTGTTTGCCTTATGGAGGATATCCAATAACTCCTTTAGTTTTGTGTCATCTTGGAACAAATTGGGGACACTTGAGAGAAACTGCCACAATGCAGTTTGGTCCTGTAGTTGTGAAAAGAATGATAGCACTTTGGCTGACTCTTGGAAGACTATCATTTGTTTGTTGGGGTCATTTGACATCTGAAGGAAAAAAAAAGAATTACCAAAGGAACAAAGAAGATATTAGGACAGTTTCAATCTTCTTCAGTCACTGATTTGGAAAATGTCAAAAACCTAGAATGTTTTTTTTAAAAACCACCACTTTCAGAGCTAACTCCACTCTCATTTCTTAAAGTCCCAACCCTCTATGATACTTTTACATATAAAAAATATTTTTTTCTATATTTATAGACTTCTACATGCTTGTAGTAGCATTGGGTAGGCAAAATTGCCTCTTTTTTGGAGGGGGAAGGCAGGGCAATTGGGGTTAAGTGCCTACGGTCACACAGTTAGTAAGTGTATCAAGTGTCTGAGGCTAAATTTGAACTCAGGTCCTCCTGACTCCAGGGGAGTGCTCTAGTCACTACCCCACCTATCTGCCCCTTCAAACAGGGGCAAAATTGCTTTCTTACAACCTATCTTATGGGCACATGTTTTTTATTATCATTATCTCTTGAATTTAAGCTCCTTGAGAGCAGGGGCATTTTGTTTTTCTCTGTCATTTAACAAACACTTATTGATTGGTTGATCATAAACTTTCCATAAAATAGGAACTTTCTATTACATAGGGAAAATTAGAAACAGATCACTACAATTATGCTGAAAATTATTAAATTACATTCCTTTAAAATATTTTTACTATTTTATTCTACAAAGAATATTAAAAATAGATACACTGATTGCTAATGTCTTTTGGGATACATAAAGAAGGGAAATTAATTTCTTAGATATAGGGGAATGGTCTTAAATATAAAATATCATGTTTAGATGGCTAATTTAAGGCTTAGCTTAACTGTTACATCCTACATGCAACTTTTTCTCCTCCTTCTCCCTTAATGTGTTCTCTATTCCCCCAGCCCTTCCATGTCCTCCCAATCACTTTGAATATACATTTTATTACTTATCTGTGTGCATAGAATATAAGGTCTTTGAGGGCAGGGACTGTTTTGGTTTCTCTTTTTTTATACTCAACACCTAGCAATAGGCTTTGTAGATAGTGGGCATTTAATAAATGTTAATTGAATTGTATTATTAATGTTTCTTTGGGAACCACAGGGGAATGCTCTTGAAGATAATCTGTAATATTTTTAAGTGGAACATTGACCAGATCCCATTTATGATCCATCAGGGAATGACACAGCTGAAAGAGACCTTAGAGATCATCTCTTGGCTGATTCCATTTAACAGATGCCCAAGCTGAGGATCATAGAAGTTAAGAAGTGACAAACCACAGAGTGGTAGAGCAAGGACCAGAAACCAAATCTCCTGATTTCCACTTTAGCGCTCTTTCCACCACTTTTCAAGTGAATTTCCTTATTAATGATCCATTTCAGGTTGATATGTGTTACTATTTTTTATTATTGCTACACTTTCACATATCACACATCTTGAGGAACTCCCATAAAGATCTCAAACACACGTAAACCCTAACCCACACTGAAACAAAGCTTTGTCTCATTACACATGGGGTAGGTCTGCTTTAACAGCACTGCAACCTTTTATATTCAATATTGAAATGATGGTGGTCTTTCATAAGGATGGATGTTGCATAAGATAAAACAATTTAGTAAAACACTGAGGAGACACCTCTACAATAGTGGGGTATAGATATTATGAAAGCAGGGAAATATTCCTGTGAGCATTGCACCACAGATGTAGGTCACTGATGGCCCCTTGACTCAGAGTGACTCAGTGGCAGAGGCAGGATGAGAAACAGGTGGTGTTGACTCTGCTTGTCAAGCATGTGCAACTTACCTGAGACAGCTGGTTTCTTATTTCTTGAATAGACGACTCCAAGAGAGTTATGTTGGAAAGGCAAAACTGGTTGAAAATATTTTTCCCTAGAGTGTTCCATGAGAAAGTGTCACCTGTTGCATAGGATGGATGGTTCTCACAGATTTCTCTTCTTAGGTTTTCCGAAGTTGAATTTTGCTTTAGCATCTAGAGAAAAGGAGACAGTAATAGCAGTCAGTATAAAAGACTCAAATGTCAATGTTCTAGGGTTCCTGGAAATGATCTTTACTCTAAGAGATGAACCGAACTTCTGTTTCTATAAGAAAATATGTAACATACCAGAAGTCTTGTACTTGCTGGGAAAGGCAGGAAAAAGAATGGATTAGAAAGTCTTGGGAATGTTGGTTAGCATTTCACTCTACTAGGATGAGAGTGCCTGCTTATCAACATATCTAAACATATCAACTCCTTCCTTGTACTTTAGATAAAATCCACACCTCAAAGGCCAGAGGAGAATTTCATTACTCTTCTTATGTTAATAGTGAAGGAAACTTTAAACATCCTTGGTTTGGCCTTTTATCAATTAAGGAAATTCCTTTAAAAGAATTTGTCTTCTTTACTAAGGTATAAAGAAAATGAGAAATGAAAGCAGGAATGGAGACCCACATGGGGGGGTGGGTTTTAGGTGTCTTTCAGATAGCTGATGAACCCTTAAGTGCCTAGCCAAAGGGAGGCAGATGAGAAATTAGAATTGGAAACAGGGCATATAAGCCTTGCATTTGTCTGAAGCAAGAGTGCCTCATTAGGAACTATCCATTCATTGGGGGAATGAATATTAAAATAAACAAAAGAGAACTCTGCTTCACAATGAGTATTATCTTCTCTAGAAGAGAGCATATTTCTCACATTTACGAAAACCAACCTGTCTTTAGTAAATGCCAAATTCAAGAAACACCATTTAATAATTTCACTTGGAATAATACTTTGAATACAATGGGCACATAAATGAAAGAGTGTGTGAGAGAGAGAAAAAGGGGAAAGAGGAAAGAGAAGAATGAATAGGGCAGGGGAAAAAAGAGAGGGAAGGGAGAAGAGAGAAGGAAAAAGGGGGAGAAAATTTGGAGAAATTCTTGTCACTAATAAAAATACAGGATTTGCATAAGCTACATTTAAATAAATTAGTTTTCCTTCTCTGAACTAAATAATCTAAATATACCATGGAATGAAAAGTCTCTGCAAGCAAAAGAAGGTTTTAAGGCATGAAATTTTCTCTTTTTTTCTTAGCAGGGAGCCAGAGAGACTTGGGAGACACACCTACATGTGACACTGCCCAGGAAATGTTGTTATCTTTGAACTGTACCAAACAGAGAGAGAGAGAGAGAGAGAGAGAGAGAGAGAGAGAGAGAGAGAGAGAGAGAGAGAGAGAGAACCCTAAGTATATATGTTCTAAGAACTATAAGTATTCATTTGTAAATTCTAAATTTTGATTTATTCCTCTTTTGTGATGCTTCTCTTCCAATTTTGTCATGGATCACAAAATTTTAGAGCCAAAAACAACCTTAGTGATTATTTAGTCCAACCCTTTCATTTTTCACAGATGAAAATCATGAGTTTCAGAAAAGTTAAACTTTGTGTGGAAATGGCCCTCGGGAGGCTCAGATTCTAGAGCTGTTGGACAGTATCTGCTATCATGGAAGAGCTTTATGACTTTGGACTCTGGGATTCAGTCTTCATTTGTAAAAAGAGGGATTTTGACTGGAAGAGCTCTAAACTCCTTCAGCTCCAATATTCTAAGATTCCAAGTGACTTGTCCAAGGCCACACAGGTTAAGTTGGCAGAAATAGGAGAAACAAGGTCTCCTGACTCCTGCTCCAGATGTTTTTCTGCTCTTCTGCTCTTTCCTCATCAGTATGAAAAGCAGTAAGGAGCCTAGGAATGTCTGTGAACCAAATAAAACTGCTTATAATTAACAAATGCTCTTAAGTTAGAGGTTTTGGTAATGGAATCCCAAAGGATTCTTTTATTGTAAGGGAGTCTCTGATGCACCACTCAGCCTAAAAATTGGTCACATTCATTACAACTGATTAAATTGTATGGCATTTGCAGAGGCACATTTTGCTTAACTCCTACAATCCTCAAGAATTTAGTACCTGAGCATGATCAATAGAAAAGTCATCCACTGTCCTCTGTCTCCTTTGTTGACTCTAAATATCATGGGAAAAGACAGAACAACTAAGTCTAGAAAGCTCTCTGAATGCTGCTTTGTCTGTACTTTCATCTATTGACATTTACTTTATACAAATATACATGAACATGTCCTTAGATTATTCATCTGAACATATCTGGAAGGCAACAAAAACAGTGATGGAGGAGGAGGAGGAGGAGGAGGAGGAGAAGAGGTAGTCAAGATTATTTGCAAAGGGACTAATTTGGCATCCTGCTTCCTTTACACCTTGCTCTAATTTTCACCACATGTGGTGTGGCAGAAAGACAACTGATCTTGGACTTAAGATAGACCTACATTCAAATCTCACCTCTAACACTGGTTGTGTGACCATGAGTAGTTGACTCATCATTTTAGAGGCTCAATTTTCTCATCTATAAATGGTACTAATGATAACTACATTGCCTACTTCACATAGTTGGTTAGGCTGAGAATTCAGTGAGATAAGCTATGGGAAAGCCTTTATAAACCTGAATATATCACATAAATATCAATGAGTACTATGAATTCTTTTACTGGAATTACTAGTTTCTTTATTCACTGGACATTACTAGACAAATTCCAAAAACATCAACTCATGCAAATTGAGAAAATCTTGGAATTTTGTCACTATTAAATAGTTTTATTATGGGGTCTTGGTCAATTAATAAACAGGTATTAAATACCTACTCTATGCTAGGCACTGTGTTAAACACTGAGAATACAAAAAAGAGGCAAAAGATAATCCTGTCCTCCAGAAGCTCACAATAGAATAGTGGAAACAACAAATGTGTATACAAAATCTTGTAGAACTACACACACATTTTGAGATGCTATGCCACTTATCAGACTAAAATGCAAGGTGGCTTTAGCAGAGGATAAAATGAGACAATATCATTTTCCCTTGGCTTACATATTGGCCTTTAAGTGGCTTGAGACCAGAATGGAGTTGCCATTTTAGGATGATTCCAGGAAAGATTGAATACTTCATAGTGTGCCTGGATTGATACCCAGATCTCCAGAGACAGGACTGAATTAAATGACAAAGTCGCTTCTCTTTAGAGTGATCATCATTAACATGGATATTTTGTTCTATCACAACTTCTGTTGGAGTGGCAGCAGGGCAGGGAATGCCTTGCCCATTTTGTATTTCAATATGCCCTTTATGTATGAGCATAAGTATTGAGCTAGTGTTTAATAGGAATGTATGTGGAGAGCCCATATTAGATTGCAAGCTATCTTGGGGAGGGAGAAGGGAGAGAGGTGGAGAAAATTTAAAATTTATGGAAGTGAATGTTGAAAACTAAAAATAAATAATTTAATAGATTGGGGGAAAATATGTATTGAGCTATTTATGCTACATGAAGAGTTAGCTTACCCCCAAACATCTGACCTATATAAACATATACATTTTTGATGGATTCAATTACTGAATAGTATCTAAAGCCAAATATAGGGTATCCCAAAAATCTTGGTGCACTTTTAAGATAATGAAATGTAAGCTGTTTACTGTTTAAGCTCCTAAAATCTGCACTAAGACTTTTGGGACACCTTGTATATTGTCCTGTAATTCAAAGAATAACAATGAATCACTGCACTATAATTCTGAGCAGTAGGTAGGACATGCATTACTACCCTAATTTTACTGATGAGTAAATAAGGGTTTAGAAAAGTGAAGTGACCGGCTAAAAGTTACAGAGATGGTGTCAGAGATAAAGCTGAAACTCATCTCTCTCTTTTTTTTTTTACTCCAATCCCAGAACTCCTCCTAATAATAATAATAGATATTTATTTAATGCTTTAAGGCTTGTAAATATGCTTTCCTTACATCATCTCATTTGGGCCTCACTACAACCTAATATTATTTCCATTCCACAGATATGGAAACTGAGGCTCAGAGTGGTAAAAGATGGTGTATTGGTGATAGAGTGCTGTACTTAGAGTCAGGAAGACCCAGGTTCAATCCTAACTCAGACACCTGATAGCTATGTGACCCTGGAAAAGTTACTTATTATCTCTGGGTCTCAGTTTCCTCATCTATAATGTGAGGAGATTAGGCTTCATGACCTTTAAGGGTCAATTCCAGGTCTAAATCTACAATCCTAAATGGCTTGCCCATAATTAGAGTCAAAGGGGAGATTTGAATCCAGATATGCCTGACTCTAATGTAGGATTTCCTTGACTATGCCATACTCCCTCAGATAAAACTCAGTTATTAAATACATTTTCTCTTACTTAAATTAGCATTAAAGTTGTTATACATCTGGACCTTATAGCACAAATGCCATGGAGGTAATTGTACTTTTAATTATATGTGGACAGTTTAAACAGTACTTTTATTTTGAAACAACAACAACAACAATTTTTTTTGGTCCTGATGGAAGGTTTCCTTATTTTTGAGTACCCAAATCTGGCATTTTCTTTATGTCTAAAGTCCCTAAAGTTATAGCTATCATCTTGCAACTTAGGAAACTTAAAAGTGAGCAGATGCACATAAATGACTAGCAGTAGAAATTCTGCACGTAAGATTTCCAGAAGATGTTATTAAGGGTAGAACATTTCCCTCTTTGGGGAAAGATTTGCAACAGGAATATGCTGCTCTCATTTTTTCAGAGGCAACAGCATAGATGAATCAGCAGGTTTGGTGTGCTTTTTTAGCCTGGTTTTCTTTTCTTTTCCTCGTTAAGGGATTAAAGGATCCTGTCTTATGACACCTTCCATCTTACCAAGGGGATTTAAAAACGAACTAGCCAAAAAGGAAACAAATAAAGGAGACTCACAAGAGTCCAGAATTCTCCAAATTCAGTTTTTTATGAGGAAACATCCCAGCCTCTGGCTCCAAAGAGGAAAGATGCTAAAAACTCTAATGATCTTATTCTTTAGGAAATCAAAGACTGAAGCCATGTATTTATTATGAAAAAGTTTCCAGAGCTGTGTTAGCATCTACTTTCTTACAAAATTGACTTTCTGGGACTTTAATAGACAAATGCACCAAAGGAGGGGAATTTTTACTCAGGAGAAATGGTCCTGAATCATAGCCATCAATTGTGATGACTGACATTTAGAGCACATTTTAAACTTTTCTGAGACCTTTGCATTACTATCTCATGTGAAACTCACAACAACCCCCAAAGGTAGGTGAATTTTCATTTTTACCTTCACCTTGCATTTAGCTTTAAGTGATGATGGAAAATTTTTATAACTTCATGTAGAACTATTCATCCCAAAGTCCTATATGGGGTGCCTCATTGAACCCCACATCTATTCTCTATAGTTTATTCATTATGGTATGCATACCACAGTTACCTTTTCCAAATCTAGAATCCGTTCAAGCACTTGACTGCTACTGAATGTGGGGATGGATTCAGTGATGTTGCTTTCTAAATCAGGTTTTGAGCTGGAAAAGACTGTAAAAATAATAAAAGAATTAGTATGCCAAGCAAAAAACAATTGGAGAACGGCTATAAGCCCATTAGGGATAATGAGCACCTTTGTATACCATAGCCATCAAAATCAATGCCCGATATGTGTCTGTCTTAGAAATTTCATCCTGACTCAAAAAAACAGCAGTGACTATAAGTTTCTGACTCCCCACACCCCCAACTCCCAAGCAATCTTTTAGATATTTTAATTCTAGGTTAAGTCATTATACTTCTTTACTGTTATTTTGCCCAATCAATCAAGGCCTCTCTATGTCTTCCTTAAAATTTCTAAGTGGCATGATGGATAGAGTGCTGGACCTGGACTCAGGAAGCCCCTGGTTCAAACCCAGCCTCTGACACTTAACTTGCTAAGTGCGCAAGTCACTTAACCATTATCTGCTTTAGTTTCCTCATCTGTAAAATGGGGATAAATACTAGCAACTACCTCCCAGTTTATGGTGTGGATAACATGAAGTAATCTTTGTGGTATACTATGTAAATGCTAGGTATCATCATAATTATTATTGCTGTCCTTCTATCCATCATTTCAGACATCTATCTTAAGGACCTGCCAATACAGATGAAATGATGATGATTTTCTTTGTAAATATTCAATTACAATTCTTTTTAAATATTCAATTAAAAATCTAAAAAAAACCCAGAAATTCTCTCTTTCCTAAAATGATCCATCATAGTTATTTCAGTGCAAAGCAAAGGTTGGCATCATCATCCCAAAATGTAACACTCTCCTTCCGTTAAGTAACATTCAAAGGAATTCCATGAACCATGATTTCCACTGTGATACCCATCCCTAACTTTGCAGAATCCATTCAGTGAGACAGTCTTCATATCTTTATAATGCTTAAGTCAGACTTTTCAATAAACTAAGGTCTGAGAAATCTCATTTTCACAGCAAAAATACCATCTGTATTCAAAAATGACGTTCTGAGTCATTAATAGCATGTGTATTTTAAGGGTTTCTTTTTTCTTTTCTTTTTTTAATGTTACTCCAATAGTGATAAGGAATTGATGTATGACTTTGATTATAATGGGGGCATCCATCAATTCCTTATCACTGTTGGAATAACATTAAAAAAAGGTAAGAAAAAAAGAAACCCTTAAAACACTCATGCTATTAATGACTCAGAACATCATTTTTGAATACACTGATGAGAAGAGAGGTACTATCTGTGGCCATAAAGAAGAGCCCAAATAGTCAGCCCCCATGACTTAAGGAACCCCAGCTTCATTACATCTGTGTTTCAAGAAAGAGAGCTAAGCAAGCCACCACAGATGAGTACCTGTGCCTGTGACTGACCTTGACCCCACTACATGAAAACAAGGCTTCCTTCATTCCAAAGGCAGAATGCCATAGTAAATAGAGTACAAAACTGGCTAAGAAGAATCATAGAATCTGACAATTAGAAGGGGCTATAATACATGATACCCAACAAGTGGTCATCCAGCCTCTATTTGAACAGAAAAGATTTGGGTTCAAAGTTAGCTCTATTATACATCAGCTATATTGCCCTAGGCTAGACACTTCTTTTTGTATCATAAACAATCCCCTAGATCAATGGAGGGTTCTCTATGTTGACAAAAATCACAGATCCTGCCATTCATTCATTTATCCGCACCAACATTGCTGTGAAATCATTCAATATCTTTATATCTTAACCATTCAAATATTGCCATTTCTCAGTGACAGTAGAAAACAGACCCGCAATCATAACTATATTTTCAATTTATTAGATTCTATAGTAGACAACCAGTGAAGACATCCTGAGTAACAGTGACAGGGAGGAGGAAGTTTCTGATCATTTTGTTTGCCACTCTATTCCTGTCTCCTGAGTTTTTTTTAGAGTTCCTCTTGGCTCCTAGGAACTGGGCACAATCCCTAATCTTATAATGGTCAAGAGCAATGTGAAGATTGCCCATGCAATCATTAAGGACTCTGACAACTGAAGAAGGCTTTGATATCTACATATTCTCAAGAATACAATGATATGATATGATATATAACACAACAATATAATAGATATGATATGATATAATAAAATATAATATAATCAATATAAATCACCATCTTCCCCAGGCAACCATAAGGAATATTGTAATCTCTTAGGGATACCTTCTGGGCATTCCATTTCAGTTTGGAAAGTTTAGACTAGAGAATAGACTTTCAAAAGATTAGACCTTCACCTGCTTTACCAAAAGAACAGAATAGCTTACCCAGTGATGTATTCCTTCTTTCTGGAAATTTAACACTCCGAGGTGATGAATTACTGTCCTTTCCCGGACTAGATGACTTTCTTTGGATTTCACTAGAGAGGGATAAGAAAGAATCCTGTAACTTCACACACACTAATTTCCCACCGAAGTTAGAGCAATGCATCATATAGTGGGTTTCAGGGATGTGATACCATTTTCCCCTTCTCCCTCCCTTAATCTACTTTTCAGAATTTTAACGGATGAACACACCAAGATTTACATGACCAATGCTAAGATTCTTACAAGGTGAACTTTTATTCATGTGAAATGGTCCAGAAGATAGTTAGGGAAAGTTATTTTTACTTTAACCTTGTATTAAGCTCTCAAAAAAAAAAAAGATGAGAAGTTTCATAATGAAATATGAAAGCTTATGTCATAATCCATTCTTTTACTAGAGACTAGACAAAAAATATGATTTGAGGGCAGAGAAGGGTACATGAAACCTATTTATTTCTTAACATGAAAGGAAAAATGTCTTTCTATGTGAAGACATTTGAAAGGATATTTGGATATGGCACAAGATGAATCATTTCTGTGACATATCCAGATAAATGCTAAAACATTTCTTGTAAGTAAGCATGTTAGTACATTTAGTAAATTCATTTCATATAAATAGCTTTTTAATTTCTGTAAGACAATTAAGTGCCCAAACAGGGTCACTCTACTACAGGGAGCAAAAACAGAATTTGATCAGACCAAAATTTGGGAGAGGACATCAAATCATAGAGGAAGAGCTGGAAGGGGACCTCAGAATTGAACTATCTAATCCAACCTTCTCATTTTATGGAGGAGGAAACTGATTTGTTCAAGGTCACACAGGTAATCAACCTCAGAGGAAGGATTTGCATCCCACTACACTGACTTTGGATCTTTGTAGGAGCCAACCTTTACATAAATACAAGGGCCAAGGGAAAATGATCATTTGGGAGAAAGGAGAATGTAGACTTTACAACTAGATTTGGACAAGTATAATGTGTGTGTGTGTGTGTGTGTGTGTGTGTGTGTGTGTGTGTGTGTGTGTGTTTGAGAAGGTTTCTGGTCCGTGTTTAACACGGGAACTTAGTTAAGGTGTATAGAGATTCCATGTCAATAGTGGAGAGGAAAATTTCTTTTAACTATTCTTGCTATATTTGACTTAATTTTTGAAAATCAGACCAGAATTTTCATACCAGACTCTCTGGTGTTTTCTGATTTAGATGGTTTCTTCTTGAAATTTGGATCATTTCCTTTCTTTCTGTGCCCACTTTTCAAACAGAGAAGGGAAACAGCATTTGTTTGCTTTCCTTAATGTTTTTTCTGTCTCTTCCTATAAAGTGTGCTAGGTGCAGCCAAAGTCCTGCATTCATTCATAAGGTATATGTGAATTATTCATGACTAGATACTGCTCCCTTAAGTCCTTGCTCATTCCTTTTGCTGACTGTTTGGGACGGTAAAACTAGGCAAGATTAAAATAAGAACTGACCTAAACCTTTCTCCTTTGCTCAAGTCGAAGTTTTTGAAAGTTTGAGAAACTTGAGTTCACTTGGCTATCTATTTTCTCAGTGCTTTTCAGTTTCGATTACTACAAGAAAGACTAGAAAATCATAGAAACAGCTGTTCTCATGAGATTTTCCCAAGAATAAAAATCCAAGTTCCTCGAAAGTAGGAATTGTTTCAGTCTTTGTATTTATAGCCCCAGTGCCTGACACACAAGTAGGCAATGAACATTGCTTATTGTTGATTGATTGATTAAATAGAATAAAACAAACCAAAACACAATAAAGAATGACAGGCTGAGAAGAGCAAAAAAGGGCATAAGAAATAAATAGAAACTGAATGATAAATGGGATGGGGAGAGGAGAGTAAGAATATGGAAAAGAAATTATCATAAGGGACCAAGAAAGTTAATGAAAACACACAAATTTAGGAAAGACCTTAAGAAGCCATTTAGTACATCTTTTTTATTTCCAGGTGGAACCTAATTAAGCCATCTCAGAGGGAAGAAACAAATCTTTATTCTTTTTTTCAAGATCTACAGGGTTGAGAGCCAGATGTCTTTGGAGGGGAAAAATGGGACTATATATGTAAATATATACTTATATGTAGATATATGTGTATATACTATTTCCTTAGAGAATACACACAGACACACACAGACACACAGACACACAGACACACACACACACACACACACACACACACACTCCAAAGCATGTCATAAAGCTTCTTTTTTATCTTGCAGAAACCCAGGCCTCCACAATACTTCCCTTCTTTCCTCCTCACCAACCTTCCCATTTTCTTCTCCCTCTTCCAGCACCCCTTTATTTGTCGTCTTCCCCCATTAAAATATGAGCTTCTTGAAGGTAATGATTGTCTTGCTTGAATTTCTTTTCACAGCACTTAGCCCAGTTCCTCCCAGATAGTAGGTTTTTAATAAGTAGTCTCTCTCTGTTTCTCCTCCTCCTCCTTCTTCTCCTTCTTCTTCTCTCTCTCTCTCTCTCTCTCTCTCTCTCCCCCCCCCCCCCACTTTTCATTACATACTGATTTCAGGGATGCAGGGATTGCCTTTGGCTTCTTGGCTATACTGCCTTCCCTATCATGTTCCACCTGTGATTTTTCCTCCAAAGGCATCATCTATGCTCTGGATATATTTCTTCTCCTTCCCTCCAACCTCCTACCCACCCCAATCAAAATTTTCATTTTCTCTGTCACAACCTTTTCAGCCTTTACTAGCTGATTGGCAAGATAATTTTGAAAATGTATTTAGCTAATGTGTTAACTTAGCAAAATACAATATACTTTCATGGATCAGTGATAGGTTGTGAATATTCTCTCTATAGTGCATTCATGTTTTCTTACCTTGTTTGATTCTTGTATTCATCCTTCCATAAATCTGTCTACTCAATACATTGGAGACCTTCTTGTAGGTCTTAATAGGGAAGGGGAACTTGCATCATATTGGGTTAACTATATTATCCCTTGCTGTCACTGTATAGTTAGCCCATCTCCTTTTCTTGTCATGCATGTCCTTGATATTTTTATGTCATTTTTTTTTTGCACACAAGTGCAATTGATAAAACAGCCTACTTACACCAACACATAGACTTCCCTTTTATTGCCTCATGATTTTGATTCATAGGAAATCATGGTGTTCCATGATTTATAGACTCATAACATCACCAGGAGAATACTGGTGTTTAAACAATGAGATTTCATACAAGGAAACTACTTGGGATCATGGACAATACTGAATAATTTCCCATATACAAACCAACCTATGCTATTCAATTCTTGGCCAGCTCATTGACCATCTTGTACAAGATATATGTGCTTATCTGTAAACTCAAAGGACTGCCTATTCACTTATATATCATGTCATGATCTTGCATCCAATTTTTCCCCTTGTAGATTACTGCATCAATCACTCCTAAGTGGATAAGTATGTCTCATTAAGAAAGCTCTAACATTAGAATTAGAATGAAGAAATTTATCATGATGTCAAATGAAAATAGGAATATATTTGGAAAACTTCCCCATTCAAAAGGAATCCTTCTTCCATTTGAATCCTGTACATGATATTGTCCATAACACTGTAGAAGACCCCTGGTGAGCATATTTCTACCTATTTTGTGCCTCAATTGATTCTGATAATCAAAAGATCATTAAACAAAGCTATCTTTGAGGATTGGGCTTGTCAAGGAATCTTTATGATTTTAATATATGTAGGGGATACATTTTGTCTTAGAAGAGCCTAAAAGACTACATTTTCTCCAACAATTTAACATTTTTTGTATTAAAAAATAGATAACACAAACATATAAGATGAAAAGTCATTCATCTAATAGATCATTAGGTCAATATGAACAATCAGTTATCAAAATAAAAGCAAATTGTCAACAATCATGAAAAATCACTCTGAATCATTAGTAATTAGAGAAGTGAAAACTAAAACAATGATGAGAATTTGTGTTATACTAAGCAACTCAGTAAAAGTTACAAAAAATGGAAATAATCAAAATTGGAAGGAAAATAGATCTGATAATATACTATTGGCAAAGGTCACTGTTCTCTGGTTATATAGTCCCCCAATGAGTTCAAAATTAGAGAATAAAGGATCCTGCATGTATGAAAAATTTATAGTAGCATTTTTATGGTATCAAAGTTGAAACAATGACAGTTCCCATCTATTGGTAAATTGCTAAGCAAATTTAGGTATGTGAAGTTAGTGGAATATTATTGTGCCTTAAGAAACTATATATGTGAGAAGTTCAGAGAAACATGGGGAAATTTGTATGAATTGATGGTGAGTAAAGTAGTAAGCACCAGGAAAATAATATACATAATAACCATGATAATATTAGCTAGGGGTAGCTAGGTGGCACCATAGTGCATAGAGCACTGGGCCTGGAGTCAGGAAGACAGACTCATCTTCCAGTTCAAATCTAGCCTCAGACACTAACTAGCTGTCTGACTCTGAGCAAGTCACTTAATCCTGTTTGCCTCAGTTTCCTCATCTGTAAAATGAGTTGGAGAAGGAAATAGAAAACCACTCTAGTACTTTGCCAAGAAAAATTCAAATGGGGTCACAAAAACATGACTGAAACTACTGAATAACAATATAACAATGTAAATAAAAAGAATAACAGAAATAATCCAAACCCTAAGTAATTAGAGTATTCAATCTTGGGACTTCCTTCCCAAATGAATGCCTGGATCAGAGGTGATTAGACTAACGAGCTCCCACAAAATCCTTCAGTTTGCAACAGACCAAATAGTGATTTTAAAAATACAATGAAAAATTATTACTCTGAACCTGAAAGAAAGAAGGCAAGGGGGTTAACCTCAGAAGCTGGAAGTTGGTACAGACCTCAAGGGAGCCAGAGTGAGACAAAGCTGGATCAAGCTCCCTGCCCAAAAGCACATCAAGGGCAGAGGCTGCCCAGAATAATGCTTATATTCAGGAACTGGATAACTGGAGAGAGGTGAGCAAATCAAAGAAAATACCTATAAGTAACAAAAATGATGGCAAATTCACAAATCTGCCAGAAACAAAAAGCAAATGCAATTGTAAGCAGAGACTCAAAGGGAAAATAGATTTTTCATAACAACTACCTGAATATCTCAAAAAAAAAGCAAGAGAAATGAAATTGAAAATGTTAAATGAAATAAAAGCACTAAAAAGTAAAGAATTTAAAGGAATTTAAATATCTAAAAAGTGGCAGGTAGACTTTTCCTAAGAGAAAGATTCTCCAAGAACTAGAATAGGAAGAAAAAACTCACTTAATGAGACATCAAGAAATATTAGAACAATAATTAATTTTGACCTCAGAAAAGAGATGATGAATATGTCCCTCTCCTTTCTCTGTCTGGAGGGAGAAATTATGAATATGGAATGTTTCTTACACTATCTGAAGAGGTTGCTGTGTTAGTTTTATTTAACTCCTTCCTTTTTTTCTTCCTTTCCTTCTCCTTCCCTTCCTTCCTTCCTTCCTTCCTTCCTTCCTTCAAAGAAAAGTTTACTGAAATCATAGAGATTAGCAGAGAGGCATATCTGGAAATAACTATGTTGTAAAAACAAAAGTTAATGAAATGTTAAAAAGTAATTTTCAAAAGAAACAAGACCCATATTTTGCATTTTCTAAACCCCTCCATCAATTGTCTAATTGTGAAAATGTGGTTTATTGTGAAAAATCATCTGCAAAATCCTGCTTCTCTTTTCATTGGGGATATTTTCATCAAAGATTCCTTCAATATATGACTAATCTCTTCTCATAGAAATTTGATAAAAATGAGAAAATAGGCACATGGGTTAGGAATTGCCATTGTCCTTAAACTCACTTTGGGAGGGGCAGGACAAAAATATTGAGATATCCTGCAAATGTACCCATATGCTATTTCTTTTTTGATGCCTTTTATGTATATGTTTGAATTTAATGCAATTCAATAGATGTTTATAATACATCTTCTATGTGCCAGGCACTGGTTTGTTTGTTTTTTGGAGGGGGGAAAGCAAGGCAAACAGGGTTAAGTGACTTGCCCAAGGTCACACAAGTAGTTAAGTGTCAAGTGTCTGAAGTTATATTTGAACCCAGGTCCTCCTGACTCCAAGGCTGGTGCTCTATTCACTGTGCCATCCAGCTGCCCCCAGGTACTGTTAAGTGCTAACGATGCAAAGGCAAAAAATGAAACAACCCCAGCCCTCAAAGGGGAGTGAAGGGGGACAATTACAACATTAAATACAAGATAATTTGGTGAAGGAGTGAACACTAACAATTTGGGAGTTCAGGGTTCAGGAGGGAGCCCCTGAGTTGAATCCTGACTAAAATGAGGATGGTGGGAGGGCAAGGTGAGGAGGGAATATATCCTAGGTAAGGGGAAAGAATAACCCTTGTGGAGGCAAAGAGACAGAACATTGAAATGCTGACTTCAGGGAATACAGGGAAGCAAAAATAAGAAATAAGGATGGAGAGGTAGGTTTTGGAGCTAGATTGTAGAGGTCTGAATGCCTACTGAAGGATGAATATTTCGTTCTAGGAGCAATTGGGAGCCACTGAAGTTTTTTGTTTTTGTTTTTAAGCAGGAGAGTGGCATACTTGTGCTGGTCAATGGAAATTAAAATAAAGTTTACAATTAAGAAAAAAAAAATACTGTCTCTACCAGAATTTCTAGACATGGTGCCTCTATGGGGCCATAATCACTTTGTTACTCATTGCAACATCATATACATATTACTGAAATAGTTTCCTGCCCCAAGCATTTTTTCTGTGCCAATCTGCAAAAGCTGTCTTTCTCAAGTTGGGGAATCAGGCCTTCTCTCGCCTGTCTAGGCACCTTCTCACAGTGTCTAGGAGGGTACCCTGTGTACAGCATATTTGAAATAAATGTCAAGGCCTGCCCAGAAGTCAAGTCATTCTTCCATTTTTGCCTGTACAAAGTGAGATTTCGGCAACACTTTTTCACCCAATCTTTGCACAAAGGATGAAATAACTAGTAATTTGACCAGTCAAATACTCTGAAAAGAAAACAATAAAATGAAATTGATGAATGGAAATCTGTAGGCCAAAATATGAATGACTTTCCCTTTTCTGCTTTCACTTTTCTCACCTCAGACTTTTTTTTTCTCCTGTAACCCAATTCCAAAACCCACTGACACTCAAGGCAACGTTGGCCTGGACAAGAATCAAAAAGTC
The DNA here is from genome assembly GCA_011680675.1 of Gymnobelideus leadbeateri. Lineage (NCBI taxonomy): Eukaryota > Metazoa > Chordata > Mammalia > Diprotodontia > Petauridae > Gymnobelideus > Gymnobelideus leadbeateri. The sequence continues at coordinate 109,546 of WOXC01008126.1, forward strand.
TAGGCCTACTCAAAGAGACCCACAGCCTGAACATTTTAACCACACACTGTTCAAAGTATCCGGAATGTTGAGACCAGAACAAAAGTGGTCAATGGTCTCATTTTAAGTTCATGCCTATAATTCCACCACAAATGATGCTACAGGCCTTACGCCATACTTGCTCATGTTTAAAAAAGAACCACACCTGCCTATTGATTTGTGTTTTGGTACTTCACATGAAGGAGGGGATTCAACTACTCACACTCCTAATTAGCCCCAGATTCAGCTGAGAAGATGTGTGACAGAAACAAAAGATATGATGGTACCAGAGCATACCATCAAGACCTTCAACAAGGAGAATCCTTGGCATTCAAGGGATTAACAATTTAGCTGACAGATGGAAAGCTAATCCTTACAAAGTAATGGAGAGACTGGGATGTTTACAAAAAAGCCCCAGAGATTGGAGGGGGCCCTATCAAGACTATTTACTGCAACTACCTGTTGTCCCTGGAAGACTTAGTTGGACTTGGTGGGCAGGTGGAGAAAATTAATGGACACTCACCTAGGAAAAGAGACTGTTCACCACCAGTACAAAGATTTTCTGGCCCAGATATGGATGCTGAAGGTGATGCATCCAGGAAGGAGACTATATATATAATTACAAGACAGAAAAACTGAACCTAAAGGCAACTTCTTTCCTTCCCCAAACCACTACACACACACACACACACACACACACACACACACATATACATATTCACACACATATAATATATATATACATATATGTATGTGCGTGTGTATACATATATATATCTATAGTATATATATATGCACCATATATACATTATAGAGACTCCTAGGATACAGACTCAACCCACAGAGATTGAACATATTGATAACCAACCTGACATGGCTTCCAGGGCAGGTATAGACACACAAGTCTACAATGATAATGATGGTCAGCTCTTACCAACTACCATAGGAGCAGAGAGAACTAGGCTGTTGGACCAGAAGCTAGGCTAAGCTATGAAGTTACAGGTAAACCTGAGTATACAGTTACAGATGTGTACAGATGATGATATTAGAACCTGCCCATGTGAAATATGCCTTGCATATAATTGCATTTTTACTGCTGTACGTGTTAACTACTTCATGTTTGAGCACTCTGGCTTTTTATTGTATTGTTATATTTATTTGACTATGTTTTATGTCATAGTCATGGTATAACTGTGTCTGTTTGCTAATGATTTGCATATTCTCTATTATTGTTATCACTGTTTAGTTGTTTTCAGTCCTGTCTGACTCTGTGTGACCTCATTTGGAGTTTTCTTGGCAAAGATACTGGAGTAGTTTGCCCTTTCCTTCTCCAGCTCACTTTACAGATGAGGACATGGAGGCGAACAGGGTCAAGTGATTTGCCTCAAGGTCACCCAGCTAGTAAATGTCTGAGGCCAGATTTGAACTCTGGTCTTCCTGACTCCAGGCCTTGACTCTGTCCTGTTGTTTATGGTTAAATTGTATTTTACATATAGGCCGCTCAATAGTGTGTGGCTGCTGCTAGCCAGCTTTGCTTTGTTAGTGAACTAATTTTTTTTTTTGATTGAATGGTTTGTATTATAGATATGCATGTATTTCTGAAATGTGCATGTGTTATATATCTTGTATGTAGTTAGGTATGTTGTCCTCCTAGGTGGTGTTCTGAACAGGGACACATCTACACCATGTATGGTTAAAGTACATTTGTTTTATTTCAGGTCCAATGGTACCCAAGGTTGTTTACCTGAGACACCAGGAAGATCATCTTTGTGGTTATAAAGTACTGATGCTTTTGTTTGTGCTGTATCTTTACAAGTTTGGGACTTGCCCTAGCTGACCTTTGCAAGGGACTGCAAGGATTTTTGACCCAGGGAAGGAATATAACTTGAATTTCAAAGCCCATTGGTATGGGCCTCTCTCTTTATCAGTGACCTGTGCGGGAGGCAGAACAAAGTTGGTGAGAGTGGGAGAAAGGAGAGTTCTTCAGTCTCTCTAAGTCTTAAGTCTTCAAGCTTTTTTTGTCTCAGGCACTTCTGGTTTCCAGCTTCAAGAAAGAAGATGGCAGAGACCAACTTCCCTTCCGGTTGTTGAAACAAAAGATTGAGTAGAAGTTGACATGAGAGGGGCTAGTAGTGTCCACTGTGTCCCTATCTTCAGCTTGCTACAGTGGAGACTTTGGGGAACTTTCCCTTTTGTGAGATTTAGGATTTTTTCTCTTGATTGAGCTGAGTTAGCTCGAGTCCAATGGGAGGGCTCCTTCACTCTGTACTGTCTGGCATTTATTATCATATGTATTACTTCTTCTGATTTCTGTTTTGATATGATTTAGATAAATGGATATCTTTGATAATTGCTATGTGCGTTTTTGTTATGGAACTGCTATTTAGTTGGAAAGGGGGCAAGCCTTGAATATAAAGTTTGGGGTCCTGCTTCCCCCAATTAATGAAATAACACCTAGAAGTTAGCTTAAATCTGAAAATCACATTTCCTAGCCTAACAATAATATTTAAAGGAACAGACAGGCAAAATTCCGACCCAGTAGCCTTTCTCTCTGAGAAGAGCGGAGTGGCCTCCCACTCCAACCACTTGTTTCTCCTTCACCTCCTGACATGAAATAAAATCTCCTTTGTATATGGGGGGGGGGGGTCTGCCTTCTTTTGAGCCACATAATGATACCTCCATGCTATGTGTTGGGTACAGCCCTCTCAAAACCACTTTACATCTTTTAGATTCTAAGTCAAAGATCTGATACTGCTCAGTTCCTGTGTGAATCAGAACTTACTGTTTTGAGCTTTCTCTGCAGCAAAGTCAATAGGGGTAGAGTGATGATTTTAGTATCAATTGGGCCAGGAAAAGTGCCACAATGATGGAAATGCAGCATTTGATCCATTGGCAGTAAATCCTCTGTGGGGTGGGGGGTAGGGAAGGAAAGGAATGACTCTTTCTAAAATAACCCTGTACTTTTAGATTACTCACAGATTCATCCTCCCATATGCCAGCCACATGAGCAATTACAGATTGTCACACTGTTCTGAGATGTTCTTAAAGGGTGGGGGAGGAAAGACAGGAGGGGCAAGTTCTTTAGGCCAGGATCATTGAGGACCACAAAAGATGGGGAAACTTAAATGTGTGCTTGCTTTTAAAGCAGGAAGTAATATGACATGGGGAGAGAATTATGTCATTCATTAAAAGTCAGGTTATACCAAAGCTGATGCCCAAAGCAATATGAACTTAGTAACAGAAATCTGGTGCCAGGGTAGCAAGGCTCATAAAAACCTTGGCAACCAGCCATTGAGGAGTGGGCAGAGTATGATTATGGCTTCCCAATGAACATGTCATTGAAATGAGCACGGTGGATTTCCTTTCACACCACTGCCAAAGATAGTATTCCTTTGTTCTTTCCAAAATGAAAAAGAAACAAACGTTTTGCTTTCTAAATGAGGTAACACCATACTCTGGTTTAGCTTACAAATTCACCCAAGAGAAAGAATTTGGAGGAATGGTTTTAACACAGCAGCTATATGACCCAGCTTTACCGCATGGCTATATAAGGCATAAAAGTTAATAGCATGGCGGGAAATAGCATTAATGCAGTTTTATTGTTGTAGTTAATTTTGTAAATTAAGTTCCAATTACCTGCTACTTCCAGAAAATACTGACTGCGCTAGAAGTGGAAAATTGATGCAGAGTAACTAACTAGCTCTGGGTTATAGATGTTACTGATAAATTACAGAAGGATAAATCTCGATCAGGGCTTAACCTCTTTTTGTGGTATGATCCCCTTTGATAGTCTGGTAAAGCCAATGGACCCCTTCTCAGAATCATGCCTTTAAATACATAAAAAATATAGGATTATGATAGAAACTAATTATATCAAAATATGTTCTTTTAGAAAAATTAATATACTCCAAGTTAAAAACCCCTGATTTTAAGCAACAAGTATCATTTCAGTGTTCAATTGAACATATATTTATTAAATTCCTACTATATGCAAGGCATTGAAAATCAGCAGAGCTAAACTTAATCTTGGCTCTGCAACCTACCATGGCTTAAGTTATCTCTATAGAGATGACTCAGACATTTGTAGTACAAGGGCCACAAGGTAGCATGGGAGTACTGGGTTGGGATTCAAGAAGACCTGAGTTTAAATACTACTTACTAGCTGCATGACCCAGGGAAATCACTTTACCTCTCTTTCAGCCTCAGTTTCATCATCTCTAAAAATGGGGAGAATAATAGCTCCTTCTAATAGTGTTGTTGTGAGGATCAGATGAGATATTTGCAAAGGTCTTTGAAAACTTTGAAAATGAAATGGACAGATGGAAGGGAGATAGGGAGGGAGAGATGGAGAGAGAGACAGAGATGGGGGGAGAGAGAGAGAGAAAGAGAGAGAGAGAGAGAGAGAGAGAGAGAGAGAGAGAGAGAAAACAGTAGAGATGAGTACAAAACTAACAAAAATATGAAAAAAGATTGACATATGCCTATATCCTCTCTATCCCTCCCTATTTTTCCCTCCCCCCAAATTTAATACTTATCTATACTCTTGTAACAGTTTTTGCATTGTAGAATATAAATTCTTTAAAGGAAGGGATGACATCACTTTTTTGTTTGAATCCAAGCACCTAGATCAGTGTCTGCCACAGAGGTGCTTAATAACTACTTGTTGATTGATGATTCCATTAAACTAGTCTCCTTCTTCCAATCTCTCCCCCTTCCAATTCATCCTCCCAGATCTTCTGACCATGTATTCTTCTCCTCAAAAATCATTAGTAGCTATTTATTATTCAGCAGTTCTCAAAATGTGGACCAAGGATATGTAGGGGTCCCCAAGACCTTCTAATAAAGTCCACAAAATCAAAATTATTTTCATGATAACAATAACATGCTATTTGCATATTAAAACACTCTTCCCTTTTCCAACTGCATATTTGTATAAGGCCTGATTTTCTTCA
>WOXC01008127.1:0-22405 GCA_011680675.1 Gymnobelideus leadbeateri
TGCCTGGCACATGGTAAATGTTTAATAAATTCTTATTGATTTGCTTTGGCACAGTGCCTGGCATAGAGTAGGTGTTTAATAAATGTTTATTGATTGGTTGACAACTCCTGAGGCACAGAACGTTGTGGCTCCCTCTTACCCAGGAAAGCATAAACAATGAAGGTTTCCACCCAAGCTTCTTCTTTGAGGATCAGTCCTGGCTGCCATATAGTGAGCCAGATTTAGAAGGGAATCCAAAATTTACCCTGCATTCATCTAATGTATATTTACTGGGCATCTGTTTAATGGGAGGAGAGAACAAAAAGGTGAAGGATCTGAATTTAGAAAATGCGGTTTTCAGCCCAATACAAAGCTTACTGCCACTTACCATGAGACCCTTCCTCATTTGAAAAATGCAGTGGTGGGACTTAGTTGGTGGCTCCCAATATGTGGGAGTGTCCCTCACATTTATGTTTGTAGTGTTGTAGATAGAATAATGAGTCCTGAGTTCAAGTCCTGACTATTGTGACCTTGGCCAAGTCTCTTAACCCCTCAATGCTCTGATCTCTAATACTATAAATTAATAAACTATACACATTCTATAATATATTGTATACAATAGTATATATTAGATATTTACTATTTACATATAATATATAAACTATATATATAATAAACTATAAACAATCTCTAATACTATAAATTAAAGCTCTGCTTTAGTAGAGGGAGTTTCCACACCAGGAGATCTATATACTGATAAAATAGCAAGTCCAACATCCCCCCACTCCTCTTGTTGCCCAGTCTTTCAGTTGTGTCTGACTCTTCATGATCCCATTTAGGGTTTTCTTGGCAGAGATACTGAAGTGATTTGCCATTTCCTTCTCCAGTTCATTTTACAGATGAGGAAACTGAGGTCAATAGTATAAAGTGACTTGCTTAGGGTCAGACAGCCAGAAAATTGAGTCTTCCTGACTCCAGACCTGGAGTTCTATCCATTGCCCCACCTAGTAACATGCCCACCCCTCCCCCCCACTGTATTACTAGTTTTCAGATGTGCAGAAGAGCTCAGAGACAATGTGGTGCAGTGGCTAGAGAGGCCTTAAAGCTAAGAAGATCTGGATTCAGGTTCCACTTCCAACAAATACTGACTCTATTACCCTGGGCAAGTTGCTTAATCACTCAGTGCTCTGGACAGCTCTCTATGATTGGAAGTTATAGAAAGGGTGCCTCCCTGCATTGGTGGAAGGAGTTCCCTCATCCAGGAATCTCTATAGCAATGACATCACAAACCTTGTCCCTTCCACTTATATAGGCTATAGAAAAGCAGAGTAGCACATTGTGGATAGTGTTGTACTTGGATCCAAGAAGACAGGAGTTCAGAATCTAATTCTGCACCGGTGAGTACCCTGGGCATTTCATTGTACCTTAGTTAAGTCTTAAGATAGAAGCAATTGAGACTGCAATGGGAGGGGCATGCCCACACCAATAAAATAACAAGGCTTCATTGGTGTCTCATCACTGCATCCCTGCAGCATCACTGAATTTCTGATCTATTTTTGTCTTCATGTGTTTTCTCAGTCAACAAACATTAACCAGTTACCATCACGTAAAGATCTGAAAAAAAAGTATGTGGATGCTAAATTGAGGTCCTTTTATTGGAAGTTCAGAGGGCAGCTCTGGACTGGATCATCTTTCTGGGTTGTTCCAGCTCATAGTCATTGTGATATGTTGGGGAATAGGACTACACCTTTGTAGCAAAGATCACGTTACCTGTATGACCTTATCAAGTAAATCACTCAAGCTTTATGGACTTCAGTTTCCTCATATATAAAGGTTTGGATAATGACCTGTGAGGTCCCTTTGGTTATAAATCCATGACTTTATGACCCTATCTCTGACAAAGCACAGTGGGGGTCATCTCCTATCATCCTGATCTATATCTGACCATTGGACTCAGATGACTCCGGAGGAGAAAGTGAGGCTGGTGACTTTGCACAGCCCTGCCTCAATTAAATCCAATTCACTTGCATGTCATGGCATCACCTTCCTGATGTTATGGTCCTCTTCAAGAATGAAGGACAAACAACAACAATAAAGCACAGAGGAAAGAGTCCTGGACCTGGAATCAAGATCTGAGTTCAAATCCAGCTTTAGCCATTTACTAGCTGTGAGACCCTGGGTGAGTCCCTTAGCCTTTATTTGCCTCAGATTTATCATCTATAAAAAAGACAATACTAGTACCTACCTCCCAGGCTTGTTGTAAGGATCAAATGAGGTAATATTTGTAACGTGTCTAGCACATTACCTGGCACAGAGTAAGTGTTATGTAAATGTTAGCTGTTGCTGTTGTTGTATCTAAACCCCCAAAGACAAGCAGTGCAAGGATATTAGCAAGCAGTTTTCAAAAGAAGAAATGTAAGTCATCAACATGAAGATGAAAGATTGCTCTAAATAACCAGTAAGACAGTGCAGATGGAAACAACTCTGATGTTCCAGTTTATACCAATCAGATTGGTCAAGATGACAAAAAGAGGAAAAAAATAATTGTCAGAGGGGAGAACAGATACACTAATGCATTGTTGGTGGAGCTGCCAACAGGTTCAATCATTCTGGAACTGACCCAAAAGTCACGAACATACCTTTTGACTTAACAATACCACTACCAGGCAGGTACACCAACACCTCCCCCCTCCAAGATGTAGCACACCCTCATGCACAGAACATTTATTACAGCTCTTTTTTGTAGCAAAGAACTGGAAACAAAGTGAGTGTTTATCAACCAAGGGATAGATGAACAAATTGTGGTCTATCAATGCAACGGGTTATTATTGTGCCAGAAGAAATGGCAACTCTTATGGATTCAGGAAGTTGGGGAAATTTGTATGAACTGATGCAAAACAAAATGAGCAGAACCAGGAGACAATTTACACAATGACCATGATAATTTCAGGAAAGATAGATCCCTGATCAATGCAGGGACCAACAATGAAGACTTCAGAAGGCTGATCATGAATCAGGACTCCCACTTCTTATCAAAAGAGAGATGAATGGACTAGAGGGACGGAAGGGGATGCACATTTTCAGGCACAGATCAAAATTTATATTCATAGAAGTAGTTTATTGTTATACTTGTAAAATTTATTATCTTTATAGAATATATTTATTATATTATATTTATAAGAATGTATTTATATATTTTCTTTATAGAAACAATAATTATATTTATGTTTATCATATATTTATGGAAAGATATTTCTGTATTACATAAAACCAATCCTATATAACAAGTCCATATTATCATATGTAATCCAATTTTTGTTCATTGTTACATTGTTCTTAATAAGAAAATTAAAAGAAAAAGCTCTAGTTTAGAATCCAATCAGCTGGGTTCACATCCCAGTCCTGCCACTTAGAATCTGTTCAAGCTTAGCAAAGTCACTTTGTCTCTTTGGCCTCAGTCATTTGTCAGACAAGGAAGCCCCTCCCAGCTCTAAATCTCAGATTCTCTGACCCTACCTGTGAGGTACGAGGTGGCATGGACAGTGCTGTTAATGACAGTAACGAAGGGCTCCTGCTTTCATGGAGAGACCAACTGTAAGGTCCCTCTAAGGAGCCAGGCAGCTAAGCTCAGGCAGTGAAGAGAGCAGAAGGAAACCCCCCTAGGGGAGTCTATCCCCCTCCACCCGCAGCACTTAAGTTTCCATCTGATCAGAGATAATAAACCAGGGCAGCCAAATGAACACGGGGCAGAGAGCCAAATAGCTGGGGCCATTGGCTCAGGAATTAGAAGCCCTAATGACCGTAAGTCAAAGTACTTGATTTAACGAGCCCATCCAGATGTTGAGCTCACGCCTGAGAGTACAGAGTTGCATCGATGGCTGGAGCCAGCAGACAGGTGAAGGAGTGGGCGGAGGGTCAGCCCCGCCTGTGATGGGCCAGTGGGCTCCAGGCCCAGAATCCCACCCAGCCTGGCAGGCCCCCAGAGTGGTTTATTGTGATCATAAACCCTTGTGAGGAGAAAAACCACCATTCCCTGAGAGGAGGGTGGGGTTGTAGGACTATGGACGGGATGTATTATTTTCTGCCTCGCCAGTGAATCATATATTTTCCCCGGGACACAGGGGTGTGGTACAGGAGATAGGGCCCAGGACTTGGAGTCTGGCACCCATCTCCCAAGGCTGCTGAGAGGTATTGATTTCATCAGTGATGGGGACTCCTTGGACTCTCTGGACTTTAGCCCCTCATCTATAAAATGAGGGGGTTGAAATGGCTGGTGTCCTTGGTGCCTTCTAGACTCTAAGGGGATGTTCTAAAGGAGATTCCCCGGCTGGTCATGGTTACACTAAGTGGCTCCTGAGGTCCCATCCAGCTCTGAGCTTCTGTGACTCCTGTCAGTGGCACCACCCCTCTTCCTGTCCCCCTTGCTCAAACTCCCAATCTTCTTACCCTTGCCTTTCACATCCAATTACTCACAATTTCAAAGGTGGCAGGGCATAGTGAACATAATGCTGGCGTAGCTATAAGGAAGGTTTGGGTTCAAAACCCCTCTTTTACGGTTCAGTGATGTCCAACTCTCCATGACCCCATTTGGGTGGGGTTTTTTGGCAGAGATACTGAAGTGGGTTGCCATTTCCTCCAGCTCATTTTAGGCATGAGGAAATTGAGGCAAACAAGGCAAAGTGACTTGCCCAGGGTCACACAGCTAGGAAGTGTTTGAGGCCAGAACTGAACTCAGCTCTTCCTGACTCTAAGCCCAACGCTCTGTGCCACCTCAATGTCCCCAAACCCACACTAGACACTAGCTATGAAACTCTGGGTAGGCTTTGCCTCTCTGGGCTTCCCCTGGACCCTTCCCATTCTTCTAGCTACCTTACACATCACTCCCCTTAACACATGGTTATAATCCATACTGGACCACACATACAATGCTTCATTTCCCAGCTCCATGCCTGGAGGGCTCCCCTTCTTCAGTTCAGCCTCAGAATCTTTGACTTTCTTTAAATACCACTTCCTTCAGCAAGCCTTCTGCACCCTCTATCCTGAAGGCAATGTAACCTCCCTAAATTCGCCTTCAATCTGCTAAACGTATCTCCTATGTACCTATATACACATTCTTCCATTAGAAGATGGGCTATTTGAGTGAACATTTTTTGGTTTTCCCTCTTTATATACTCAGTACTTAGCACACAGTGCCTGCCAAATAGTGAGAAATTAATATTGATTAATTGATAGGTTGATTGGTCTATCTGTTAAATGAAGGCATTAGATTCCTCTCCATGGTCAATTTAGGCTCTAAATGGATCCTATAAAGCATCCAGTCTTTTCAGCATTCTCTGGCCCTTAGTTTCCTCAAATGGATGACACCCGTAGCCCTGACTTCATTGGGCTGTTGTAAGACTGGAGAAGACCAGGGAGTGGGTGGGTGGGGTGGGTGGCACTGATAGCTAAATTCAGGTTCTGGATGGGATGTCCAGAAGGAGGAGGAATTAGCCTTATTCTGATGGGCCCTTGAGAGCAGAACTAAGGGCAGTGGGTGGAGAGTTTGAAGAGGCACATTTAGGCACATCTTCTCTTTTTTGCTTGTATTGGTAATCTCTTCACTTAAGAGCAGTGTCTGGCACAGTGTGAGCATTTAAGAAATGCTTGTGGACTGACTTACAGCCTCAGGAAGTGGTAAGATTCCCCTCTTTTTGGTGGTTTTCAGGCAAACACTGGATGGCCCCTTGTCGAGTATTTATCTGGATTAGACTAGAGAGTTGCCAAGGTACCCTCTAACTCTCAAATTCTAGAATTCTGATAAGTGAGATGATATATCATCTTATATGTTATAGAATTATAGATTATATTATATACCATGTAAAATCCTTTGCAAACCTTCAAGTATTACACGAATATAGTTATAATTGTGCCAGACAGGGCATTATACCTAGGAATTAGGCCACCATGGCTTTCTCCTCACCTAGAAAACTGCAAATAGTACAATTGTCACTATCTCTCTTCCCCATTATTCTAACCCTAGATTTAGAGTCAGAAAGGCTCGAGTTCAAATCCTGGCACTTACTAGCTGTTGATTGTGGACAAGTCACTTAACCTCTGTCTGCCTTGGTTTCCTCATTTTGAAATAGGGATCATCACACCTATATCATTTACCTCATCAGTTGTTGTGAGGATCAGATTGTGTAAATAAAAGACCTTGTAATTCTTAAAATACTATATGTATATCAACTATTATTATTACTATTTTATTAGTTATTATTATAATTATATATTCCAACCTTCCCAAAGAGTCTGACCCTGTTTGACATCCACATTAAATGTTTTTCCAATTAAGAAAGAATCTATTTTCTCTTCCTCTTACCATCACCCCATTTAAAAAGAGAGAAAAAAAGAAAACCCATGTAACGGATGTGACTAGTCAGGCAAAACAAAGTCCCAGATTAGTCATGTCCAAAAAAGCATGTTTCATTCTACACCCTGAATCTATACTATACTTCATCATTGGTCCTCTAGTATCACAGTTGGTAATTATGTTGCTCAGAGTTTTCCTAAGTTTTTCAAAGTTGTTTGTCAACAATATTGTTGTCATTTTGTATACTTTCTCTTGTTTCTGCTTATTTCACTTTGCATCTGTTCATACAAGTCTGACCAGGTCTCACTGAAACCATCCCTTTCCTCATTTCTTACAACACAATAGTGTTCTATTACATTCATATATGGTCATTTGTTCAGTCTTTTTCCAACTGATGAGCATCCTTTGGTTTCCAGTTATTTGCTACTACAAAAAGAGCTGAGCTGTTATATATATCCTTGTATGTATGAGCCCATTTCCTCTTGGTACAGGCCTAGTAATAGTACTTCTAGGTCAAAGGGCATGTATAGTTTAATGACCTTAGGGCATAGTTCCAAACTGCTAAATGACTAGATCAACTCATAACCCACCAACAGAGCTGCCTATTTTCCCATAGCTCCTCCAACATATGTCTTTTTTTTTCAACTTTATCAATCTGATGGGCATTCATGCAAAGTTAATATCAGCTGTCCCCTCCCACAAACCAGCTGAAGATACATGAAGCATGAAATCCTACATTAGCATTTCAAGTAGCTTTAGAATAGGATTGGGGGCCAAGAATAATACTGGTAATAAGATGCCCCCTGTCAGTTTTAAGGACTGTAAATACCTTCCAGTTGGACCTAGATGCAAGTCACAAGCCCGAGCAGATCTTGAGAAGACGAGATCATTGCCAAAAAGTCACTCTCAGGGGTACTTTTTGTCACACTTCTAAAAATAGTCTGTTCTGCTGCTCAGCCCACCCTCACCAGGGAAGGTGGGGCCCTCCCTGTAGCCCTGCTCATGGACTCCCCAGATAGACTTGGGACATTCTTACTTGTATAACTCTTACATTCTGCAAGTCAAATATAAGTACCTTTGGGGCAAGAACTAGTGCCCCAAGAACCACTTCATAGCTGTTGAGGGATGTCTTTCATGTTGAATTAGACCAAAAAGAATCACACAGGTCAGGAGATCTGTGCTTGAACAGGAGTCTCCTCTATAGCATTTAGGAGATAGAGACACACAGCCGCATCTAAAGCCCTCTATGGACAGGAAACTCCCTCCCTCCAGAGGCAGTCCCTCCCACTATTGGGCAGCACTTCTCATTAGGAAGCTTTCTTTACAACTATACTAGTTACTATGGGTGCCGTCACTGTGGCAGCATCGAGCACAAACTTCCCCAGATGCCAAGAGATTCTCACGTCTTAAGTCCAAGGAACTTGTTCTTTACATTGAATGATGATGATGGTGATGATGGTGGTGGTGACAATTGTAAGTTATATAAGGGGAAGAGAAGGTATTGACCTACTTTATACAGGGAGCTCCCTCACCTGTGTATTTTCCTATACTATATTATTACTATCCTGTACTATATTGTTACTATACTAATTATTATTCTAGTCTACTATTACTATACTAGTTATTGCAATGCTACATTGTTACTATCTTATACCATATTGTTACTATACTAATTATTATTAATATGCTATATTATATTTTTCTTATTACTATTTATATATTACCACCCTATACTATATTATTACTATCTTATACTATATTCTTATTATACTAGTTATTATTCTAGTCTGCTATTACTATACTATACTAGTTATTACTATCCTATACTATATTGTTATTGTACTAATTATCACTCTAGTCTACTAATCCTAATTATTACTATACTGTATTATAACTCTCCTATACTATATTATTACTACCCACACTATATTGTTACTATATTAATTATTATACTAGTCTACTGTTACTATACTATATTATTTATGCTAATTATTGCTATACTATATTATTACTGTCCAACATAGTGTTACTACAATAATTATTACTCTTGTCTATTATTACTATACTATACTAATTATTTCTGTACTGTATTATTACTATCCTATACTATATTGTTACTGTACTAATTATTACTATACAACATTAATACTGTATGATATATATCATACTTATATATATCATACATTATATATATCATAATATATATATCATACTTCACTATACTCTACTATAGTTTACTAATGAGATCACAAGTCAAGTTCCTATCCGTATCCTAATTGTAATATCACTGAGAATCATCTCAAAGTCCAATCTATTATCCCAGCTTTGGGATGAGGGAATTTGAGTGGGAGGTGATATGCCAGCAAAATAGGAGAATTCCAGCTGGGGGATTATAGTAAGGATGCCACATTCTCCAAGACTTTTATAGTAATCAGGAAAGTTTGGCAGAAATCCTGAAACAATAATCGCCAATTGGGTTCTGGTGATGCCATTGGACAGCCACTGACTGGATTAGTACCCTAGGCAAGGGGATATACCCCCTCTTAAGAATGAAATAAATAGTGGAGGCTAAGTGGCTCGTGAATAGAGCACTGGCCCTCAGCCTCAGACACTTAACACTTACTAGCCTGTGTGTCCTTGGGCAAGTCACTTAACTCCAATTATGCAGACTTCCCCCCTCCAAAAAGCAAAAAAAAAAGAAAAAGAATGAAATAAATAGCTGGGGTGTCACAGGGTTGCATGTTAGCTCTACGCAAAACAGACTTCATGATTAGCTTAACATGAGGGTGAGCAGAGTGGGAGGCACTCTTAATGTTCTGGTACTACAAGAAGGTAAAATCAGCCAGAAGAAAACAAATACCCACATCTCAACTCAAGCCAAGTCAACAAGCATTTTTCTTCATACTTTCTCTATGCCAGGCACTATGCTAAAGGCTACTAGAAAGGCTTCATTCGGCTCAGAGGGCATTGACCACTGAAATGGGTAAACCATATGAAATTAACTGAAAACTGAATCTTTTCATCACATCTAACATATACCATAGCAAAATTGAAAACAGATCTTACCAGTTTTAGCCAAAAGCTTCATCTAGCTTTTCATCAATGGTACCCTCAGCTCCAAGTCACATAACAATGCTTGCCAGCCAGTGTAGGGAAACCTTAAGAAATATCTTCATCCCTATATCTAGATTAAAGGTAATAAAAGATGAAGTTGAGAACCTTCCAAGAAGGAAAAAGTTGAGGAAACAGTTGTCCATTGAAAATCCTCATTTAACAGAAACTCCAGAAATTCCACCTAAAAATGATACAGGTAACAAAAAGAGTTTTAAAAGGAGCTGGACATATTTAAACTTGAATTCTGAAAAGCCATTTTTAACAGCTAGCATTTATATAATGCTTTAAGGTTTGCAAGTACTCTGTGCATATCTCATTCAATCTTACAACAACCCTAGGAGGTTAAGTGTTGTTATTATCTTCACTTTGCAGGTGAGGAAACTGAGTCACAGAAAGTTTAAATGGTTGCCCAGAGTCACACAGCTAATAAGAGTCTGGGCCTGAATTTGAACTAAGATCTTTCTAACTCCGAGTCTAGCAGCCTGCCTACATGCCACCAAAGGCCTTTTTGGAATTGACAGCACAGATTCAGCTTGCAGAACAGGTAGAGCAAATCAAAGTGAGTAACAAAGCTGACATGTGCTATAGCCATCATGAATGAAAATGCTCTCCTTCAGCATTTGACAGAAAGTGTAAAAACTTTTCAGGATTTGTACACAACAGTATAGGTTGTGACTTGCCACAGTAAGAACTGTAAGATAAACAGTGTAACTGTCAAAGAATATCACTGAGAACATTCATCAAATACCGTCCGTCATGGCAAAAGTGACTTGAAAGCATATTAGAGATGGTCAGAGAGGTGTTAGAAGACTTTGTCCATATCAGGCTGGTTCATGTAGTAGGAAACTTGAGCATGGTAATCATAATATAAAAGAGATGAAAAATAAACTTGCAGAACAGAATCCAGAAGAATCCACCAGAAATTCCATATTCCCTTAATCAGCAATTGAAAGTAGAAATCAGGGAGCAGAGTCAAGAGTAGAAAAAGGACTTCCACATGGCTTCTGCTCCCACCTCCTCCAATTCATGTAAAAAATGACCCTAAACAAACTTTGGAGTTACAGAACCCACAAAATAACAGAGAGAAGCTAACTTCCCACTGAAGATAGCCTGGCAGGCTGGTAGTACAGTGCTCTGGGGGCTGAACCCTGCGTGAGTTGGAAGTTTTAGCCTCAGGGTGGCCACAACCAGCCACCAGCTGGAGGGACTTCAGATCACCATCAGCTGTGGTGGTTTCCAGAATTATCAACCCATAGACACTAAGGACAAAATGAGAGGTCAGTGCAGTGTGGACTTTGGGAACCAGGAGTCTTGGAGTGTGGTCCAGCCTTTACCCCATGGAATGGAGGGTGAAGCGGCTGAGGCAACAGGGCTGCCACATGGCTGCTTCAGAGCTCCAAGCCTGCAGATTGTAGGGGGACCAAGCAACCAGTCTGAGGGGTAATCGCTCTTGCTTTAACCTGTTTGGATACGGATTGCGGTCTAGGGTGGAGGTCCTGGGGTGCATTACCAGTTTGCCAGAGCATGTGGAGGCTTCAGAGAGGGCACCCAACTAATAGCTTCAGCAGCTGTGAAAACCCCAGTGATTGGGACAAAGCTCTCCTCTCTGGTAGCAGAGTTCTACTGTGGCAAAACTGAGTGGCAACATGAGCAAGCAAAGGAAGCAAAGCAAGCAGAGCAATTCAACATTAGACTCCTATTTTGGGGACAAAAAGGATCAAAGCATGGAACAGGAGGAAGACAGTGAAGTCAGAACTCCTGCACCAAAAGCTTCCAAGAAAAAATATGAGTTGGTTACAGGCCAGAGAGGAGCTTAAAAAGGATTTTAAAAACCAAATAAGAGAAGTGGAGGAAAAATTGGGAAGAGAAATGAGAATGATGCAAGAAAATTAGGAAATGAGAGTCAATAGCCTGACTGAAGAAAATAACACCTTAAGAAATAGTCAAATGGCAAAAGAGACTCAAAAAGGCAATGAGGAGAAGAATGCCTTAAAAAGCCAAATTTCCCAGATGGAAAAAGAATCTCGAAAACTGACTGAAGAGAATCACTCCTTCAGAATTAGATTGGAGCAAATAGAAGCTAGTGACTTTATGAGAAATCAAGATATTATTAAACAGATCCAAACAAATGAAAAAATAGAAGGCAATGTGAAATATCTCATGGGAAAAACCACTGACCTAGAAAATAGATCCAGGAGAGATAATTTAAAAATTATTGGACTCCCTGAAAGCCATGATAAAAAAAAAGAACCTAGAAATCATCCTTCAAGAAATTCTCAAGGAAAATTGCCCTGATGTTTTAGAACCAGGGGGCAAAATAGAGGTTGAAAGAATCCACCAATCACCTCCTAAAAAGATTCCAAAAAGAAAACTCCTAGGAATATTATAGCTAGGTTCTGGAGTTCCCAGATCAAGGAGAAAATATTACAAGCAGCCAGGAAGAAACAATTTTAATATTGTGGAAACACAATCAGGATAACACAGGATCTGTCAGCTTCTACATTGAGGGATTGACGGGCTTGGAATATGGTATTTCAGAGGTCAAAGGAGCTAGGATTAAAACCAAGAATCACTTACCCAGCAAAACTGAGCATCATATTTCAGGGGAAAATATGGTCATTCAATGGAATAGAGGACTTCTCAAGCATTCTTGATGAAAAAAACAGAGTTGAATAGAAAATTGAACATTCAGGTACAAGAAGCAAGAAAAACATGAGAAGGTAAACAGGGAAAAGAAATCATAAAGAACTTATCAAAGTTGAAGTATTTACACTCTTACATGGAAAAGCAATCATTGTAACTTATAAAACTTTTCTCAGTATGAGAATAGTTGAAGGGAATAGAAATATATATATATATGTGTGTGTATGTGTATACACATATATATACATATATGTATACATATACATATATGTCTATATAGGAGGCTATATGAGTGTATGAATACATATGTGAGTGTGTGTGTGTGTGTATATGTGTGTGTGTGTGTGTGTGTGTGTGTGTGTGTGTACAGGTATACATAGACAGAGAGCACAGGACCAATTGAATAGGAAGGGATAATACTTAAAAGGTGAAATTAAGAGATGAGAGAGGAATATAATGAGAGGAGAGGGGGAGACACAGAATGGGGTAAATTATCTCATACAAAAGAGGCCAGGGAAAACTGTTACAATGGAGGGGAAGAACAGGAAGGCAAAAGGGGATGGATCAATCTTATTCTCATTGAATTTGGCTTAGGGAGGGAATGACATACACACTAATTAGGGTATCTCACCCTATAGGAGAGTCGAAGGGAGGGGGAGGGAAGTTGGAAGCACACACTTTTGAAAGGGACAGGATCAAAGTAGAGAATAGAATAAGTAGGGGGTGGGATAGAATGGAGGGAAACATAGTCAGTCTTTCACAATATATCCACTATGGAAATATTTTGCATAGCTACACATGTACATCCTATACTGAATTGTTTATCTTCTCAGTAAGGGTGGGTGATGAGGGAGGAAAGGAAAGAATCTAGAATTCAAAGTTTTAAAATCAAATGTTTATATATATATTATTATTATCATTATTATTTTACATATAACTGGGAAACAAGATATATAGGCATGGGGGCATAGAGATCCACCATGCCCTACTGGAAAGTCAGAGGGGGGATGGGAAAAGATATGGGAGAGAGCAGATTAGGGGAGGTGGTATTTAGTGGGATCGCTGTTTTGGGGTGGTAGGTAGGGGAAAATGGGGAGAAAATTTGTAACTCAAAATCTTGTGGAAATGAATGATGTAAATTTAAAAAGAAAAAAGAAAAAAAAGTAGAAAGCAAAGGTGATATAAGGAGTCAACATAGCACAAAGAATGAAATAAACAATTCAGCACCAACCAAAAATTTGACTGCAAAGGCTTGGGAAACAAAAGAATTAGAACAGAGAGAGAATCCACGAATGGAAGATGTCTGATCATCTATAGATAACTATTAGGTGGTACAGAATGCTGGGCCTGAAGTCAAGAAGAACTGAATTACAATCCAGGCTCACACATTTTTTATCTGTGTGATCCTAAGCATATCACTTAACCTCTAGCTGCCTCAATTTCCTCATTCGTAAAATGGGAGTAATAACCTACTCCTCAGGGTTTTTGTGAGGATCAAATGAGATAATACCCAGGACCACACTAAAAAGCAACTTATTCTTGTTTTAGTAATTATTGAACAAGCTATTAGAAAATGTCTTAACATCTACTTGGCCTTTTATTAATGAACAAAGGGCTTTTGACTCAGTTTCATGTTCTACAGATATATGAAATAGACCCATGTATAGTGAGAACAGTAGAATATTTGATGTCCATGGCTCTGCATTAAAACATGCCAGCAACACATTCATGTCAAGAAAAATTGATGTAAGATGTAGCATTTTTCCAAGATACCATTATATTTTTGCCAGTCCCAAAATCCATGATCATCTCTCCTAAATAGAACAAAGTATGGCTTGCAAAGTATGGAATCAAGTTAAAACATTTCATTAATCATTTGGTGGGCATGGATGACATCAGACTATATGGATCTATATTAAATACACTGTTCTTTCATCTTGAGGGAATCTTTATATGAAAATATCTTTTGGACTTGGTAATTAAAATTCTTAACACTAAGGAGAGCTAGAAACTGAAGGCTTCGAACTTAAATTCAGAAATCAAAGTGAACCAATGGAAGAAAAATATGTTTACAAATACCTTGATCTTTTCCAGGCAAGTTGCATTGAACAGAAAGCTATGGCTTTGTATGTCATCTGCCAACAAAAAGTCAAGCACCAATTCTCCCTCTACTTTAGTCTTGGCTTGAAGCCTTTATAAGTTAAATAATTTACCATCCATGGTAGCTAACCTTGATCCTGTTTGAATCCTCGTTGAAGCTGTCCAACAACATCACTGAAAATGTCATGCTAAAAAGCACTCAGCCCTGCTTCATTGCTGCTTCACTGAGAAAGCACAGAAGCATCATCCATTATCCCTAACCTATGCAAGCATGGCATTGTGAAACTGGTGTACGATACTTTGTATTGTCATCTGTATGTCAGGAGACTTATTGGCATCCTGTAGTAAAAATTCAATGAGAAGAGTACATCTAAAGTAATTAATACCTTCTCAATATCAGCCTTATTACCATTTACCTTTGGAATTGTAAAATGAACCATAACAGATTTGGAGAGTACCCAAACCAAAAACATATACAATATTAACAAAACATAGGATCCATTACGCTAAGGAAGCTATAGAAAGATACATTTGAGAACATGTGACATATATGTTAAAAACTTGCAAAAATACCTCTGAAACAGATATCTCTTTACAGAGCAATAGGAAAGGCCAACAGTATGTACACACCTATTTGTTGAATGTCACTGAAAATAGATCTACCTTTGGATGGAGACTGTGAGCTATATGGCTAAGATCCAGGAGTGGAATTAAAAGGTCCCCTATGAATGAAACCTACATAAATCTAACAATAATATATCATCAAAGAATTGTCCAGCAAATGACTGAATCATTCAAATTTGTTTTTGGAAACAGCAGTATTTTTTATGGCAATTCAAGACTAGGTAATTGCCACAAGAAACTATGAGGTTACCCATAAAAATCCTGGATTTACTGATAAAAGCAGGAAATAGTAGAAATGTGCTATGCTTTGCTACAGGTTGCAAAAATTCAGTACCTTCTGCATATGTAAAAAAAAAACCATGACGTGGTAGGCAGAATAATACATTGAGGACTCACTATCTCTCATAAACTAATAGGCAACACACTCCCTCACTAGAATCACAGACACCAAAACATTCTTGTGACTTCAATATTAAACTGTCCTGGAACAAGATTATCATCAATAAAACCATTGCCTGGACTCATCTGAATATAACATTGATTCATAAAAATTTAAGAAAGCTTTAATAGACATTGCCATATGGAAGACTCATGAACTCCCAGCTGGGTGGAATGAAAAGCTCTCAAGATATAGAGACCTAGAGGAAGAAATTAAAACTGGGTAGGATTATAGTGAAATATATACCACCCCCACTATCCTATCTGCTACTGGTATTGTCCCAGAGAGGGTTCCAGTGTGTCTACAAAAGATGAGCTTGCATCTCAACACTTCTGATAACAAAATATCATTTTATCCATCCTGCAGGAGAGTCTGCCAAAGTCAACAAATTGACAAGCATTTATTAAGCACCTACTATGTGCTAAGTACCATGTTTGATATTAAGAAGTTTTTAAAAATAAGCTACCATTCCTATTCTAATGAAATCATCTCTGGGATGATTCCAGGAGAAAAACATAAAGATGAGAAAAATAAAATCATAATTATAATGATAAGTAATATTTATATGGTGCTTTAAAGTTTGAAAAAGCATTTTCTGGATGTTATTGCCTCCATAACTTTTATTCATCCCTCTTAGTTCTTTGACCTTGGGTCAAGCGGACCAATTCCTCTTTACCAAGAGAACTCCAGTTGTTCCTTTTCCTTACACACACACACACACACACACACACACACACACACACACACACACACAAGCATGGCTGCCTCAATGGTTCTAATGCTAAGAGGTGACTAGATAGAATAAATAAATTCTAAGCTGGTGCCCTTGGTGGGTCAACAATGGCATTCAGATAGTCTCCCTTCTCCAATTTCCAGACTGGAAGGTGAGACATATGCCTCTTATGGATAGATTTGGCTTCACAGAATCAGAGAATTAGAGGATCTCAGGATTAGAAAGGACCCCAGAAGCCATCTAGCCCAACCCATACCTGAACAAGAATTCCTTCTATAGAATCCAGCTAATGAGTGGTGATACATCCTCTGACTGGAGACCTCCAGTGGGAAGGAGCCCTATCTCCGTCATTGGCCCTTTCCAACTTGGGATAACTTGAATGGCTGGGGAGTTTTCCATCAAGCCTGCCTGTGATGGGCTTTCAAACCCACCATAGTTGGCAACAGAAGCGTAAAAGCCAATTTCTCCATGATGCCAAGGGAGCCTCATGCTATGAATGAAGAAAAAAAAGATGGGTGATGAAGTTCTGTCCCAGGCAAATGTTTGTCACTAATAGGTGAAGTTCATCTCCTTCCATGATGCTCTCTCCTCTCTCTTGAGCATCAACAAGACAATTTCCTCTTGGATTCCTGGGTAAACAAACTGTTCTCCAAGGTGAAATCCCACCCTGTTAGTGGTTCTAGCAAAGTGGTCTTGCTACATTCCCCCAGAGATGGGTGGAGTTGGAGGCCAGGGAGAGGACAGGATCATTCTCAGCTCATAAACTTTCTCCTTTGGCATTTACAGTCAACCTTTGATCTTTCAAAGGAGGACTTCTCTGCTACTTACAAAGTTCTCTATTTCTCTGGTTTATTTATGACCTGTGCCACTTACCATGATTATTCCATTTTTTAAAAAGCTTCATTTAGAGTTAGAGATGAAAATGAAATAGCCATGACCTCATTGTCTGTAATAGACATGACAACTCATGAGCCCCAGAGATGTCAAGAAAGCCGACTGTGAAATTATATATTCTGGGAGCTCTCTTTCTCTGCTTACCTGAGCCCTGCCCCACCCCCCCATCCTCCCCCCCCCATAATGGAGACCACCTCTGCGTCTTATGTTGTTAAAGGCTGCAGACCTACCTTAGCAATTTACCTTATAGTTTGGGTAAAGAACCCAGTGATAAATCCTAACTCTCTCTCTCTCTCTCTCTCTCTCTCTCTCTCTCTCTCTCTCTCTCTCTCTCCCCCCTCTCCATTCCTCCTTCCCCCTCTCATCTATCTTCTTAAAATTTGATTAATATTTTTTGTTTTTATATTACCTACAGTTCACCTTATATAATTCCCCTTCCCTCTCTCAAAGAGTCATTTCTTATATTAAAAAATAAAAGAGCAGGGGAAATGTTCAGCAAAATTAACAAGCACATGGACATAGTATAATCTTATAGGTAATGTTCCCCACCCATGCAAAGAAGCTGGGGGAGGTGTCTTCTTCTATTTCTTCTTTCATGCCAACCTTGGTCATTTTTTATTTTTGTTGGTATTGTTGTCCCATTTACATTGTTGCAGTCACTGTGAGTGGTTCACCTGGCTCTGCTTACTTCATTCTATATTACTTTATATGTCTTCCCATGTTTCTCTGTATTCAGCATCTCCACCATGGCTTACAGCACATGCACCACAATTTGTTTATCTGTTTCTTAATTGATGGGTGTCTACTTTGTTTCCAGGTCTTTGTTATTACTCTTACTACAAAAAGTCAGACCTGTATTTTCACAATATGACGAATCTCAGAGCTAGAAAAGATTCCAGAGACCGTCGAGTCCAACCTGGGCCCCAACAAGACACCTCTACAACATTTATGAAAGTGAATATTTAGCTTCTGCTGGGAGATTTTGGTGAAGGGGAATCCTTGATATAGAATGATATTACCTCCTGAATCACTTTCTTTTTTTCTTAAGGTCCTTCTTTCTAAGGAACCAAAGGGGTTCCCTTTCTGTGATCCAATAGAGTCCAGACATGTTCCTTGCACACCTCCTAGGTAAAGATAGAAAACTTCTACCTGCATTTCTGAGGCAATAGCCTCACTCATAATAACCACAACCCAGCTAGGATGGTTGGGGGTGGGGGGTTACTCTTCCTCACTTGCCTTCTACCCTTATTCTCTCCCCTAGCTTTGGATCAGCTCAGAATCTCTGCAGGCTTGCCTTCCGCCTTGGCTCAGGCCACTTAACTGATCACAAGGTTTAGAAGAAATGAGAGTCAACATATCCATTCCCTTTGTGAGATGGAGGACCACCAGGTCTTACCATCTGCCTCATTACTACTCCCTAAGTCCTTCGGACCTTGCCACCTGCTCTGCCTTTATGTTTGTCAATCTTTCATTTGTCATCCAACGTAATGATGTAACTTCCAAACCTCTGAACCTTGCCATCTTCCCTGCAACTGGACTTTCTCTATGTATTATCTCCTCTGATTAGAGGACCAGCTTCCCATCATCAGATGCTGTCTCAATTTTTCTGTTTGTACCTCCTAGCATTTAACATAGTGCTTGTCATATAGTAAGCACTTAATACATTTTTTTCATTTTTGTTTATTTCGTTTTGTTCGTTCATTTTTATTGTTGTTCATTCATTTGCATGTGGTGATAGTAGTGGTAGTTGTAGTAGCAGTAGTAGCAATAACTCACTTCATTTTCTTGTGCTTCACAGATACTGTATTGGGTTTATTTTGTTTTACAAATTGAAGGTTTGGGGTAACCCTGCATCTGTCAAGTCTATCGGCACCATTTTCCCAACAGCTTGGGCTCACATTGTGTTTCGGTAATTCTCACACTATTTCAAACTTTTTCATCATTATTATATGTATCATGGTGATCTCTGATCAGTGATCCTTGATATGACAATGGTAGTTCTTTGGGGGCTTCACAACCCGTGTCCATGTAAGACATCAGACAATCGATAGATGTCGTATGTGTTCTGACCACTCCATTAACCAGCTGTTTCATGGCTCTTTCCCTTGCCTCAAGCCTATTCCCTGAGACATGACCATATTGAAGGATATTATATAACCTTAGTTGGTAAAGCAGCTTCAGGGTTTGAGAGGGTTGACTCCAATTTTGAAAGATGTTTTACTGTGGGTCAAAACACCATCAAACTGCATCTCATGCTGCATAAAAATCTTTCATGAAAGGAAGAGTCAATCAATGCCGACAACTTCATTGTCAACTTGTTTTAAGAAATTGGTGGAGTAGAAACAGCTCTTCCAAGCCTCTCTGCCCCCAGATTCTCCACAAACTATGTAAAAAAGGACTCTGAAAAACTTCTGGAGCCCCAGCACCCACAGAACGACACAGAGAAGCTAACCTCCCGCTGAGGACAGCCCAGCACCCTGCAGGAAGGACCAGCGCAGTGGTCTGGGAGCTGGCAGCACGCAGAGCGCAGGAGCTGAGCCGCACGTGAGCCGAGGTTTTAGCCCCAGGGCGGCAGGGCCAGCAGCCGGCTGGAGGAACCCCAGAACACAACAGGAAATTGCAGAATTATCAACATAGACTTGCCTAGGACAAAGTAAGAGGTTAGTGTCCTATGGACTTTGGGACCTGTATTGGGGAATGCGTCAGCTCCCTCCCCTGGGGGCTAGAAGCCACTGAGGAGACACGCCATTTTGTAGTTTTCAGAGGCATTTCCGGCTCCCAGCCTACAAATCGTGGGGAGATCCAGCGATCAGTCTTGGGGGTAATCGCTCTTGCTTTAACCTCCCTGGATCTAGATTGTGATCTAGGGTGGAAGTTGTGGGTGGGTTTACAGCTTGCCAGAAACGGAAGTTGCCCCCCACACGTTCGGGACGAAAATTCCTCTAGCTGGCCTTAAAGCCATAGTGTGGCAACAAGCCCAAAAGTCAAGCAATTAAGTGGCAACATGCCAAGGCAAAGGAAACAGAAAAATGCAACCCTAGACTCCTATTTTGGGGGCATAGAGCAGGAAAAGGACTGTGAGGTCAGAAGTCCTGCTCCAAAAGCCCCAGGGAAACCATGAGTGGGTTGCAGGCCATAGAGGACCTTAAGAAGGACTTTAAAAATCAAATAAGAGAAGTGGAGGAAAAATTAGAAAGAGAAATGAGAAGGATGCAGGAAAAGTATGAAATGAGGGTCAACAGCCTGACTGAGGAAAACAACACCTTAAAAAATAGACTAGCTCAAATGGCAAAGGAGGCCCAAAAGGGCATAGAAGAATGCTGAAGCCAGATGGAAAAAGAATCTCAAAAGTTCACTGAGGAGATTCATTCCTTCAGAGTTAAACTGGAGCAAATGGAAGCTAGTGACTTTATGAGAAATCAAGATGCTGTTAAGCAGATCCAAACAAATAAAAGATTAGAAGGCAATGTGAAATATCTCATGGGAAAAACCACTGACCTGGAAAATAGATCCAGGAGAGACAATTTAAAAATTATTGGACTACCTGAAAGCCATGATCAAAGAAAGAACCTAAAAATCACCCTTCAAGAAATTCTCAAGGAAAACTGCCCTGATGTTTTAGATCCAGAGGGCAAAATAGAGGTTGAAAGAATCCACCGATCACCTCCTGAAAAAGATCCCAAAAAGAAAACTCCCAGAAATATTATAGCCAGGTTCCAGAATCCCCAGATCAAGGAGAAAATACTACAAGCGGCCAGGAAAAAACAATTTCAATATTGTGGAAACACAATCAGAATAGCCCAGGACCTGGCAGCTTCTACACTGAGGGATCGAAGGGCATGGAATATGATATTCCAGAGGGCAAAAGAACTGGGAATGAACCCAAGGGTCACCTACCCAGCAAAACTGAGTATTTTGTTTCAGGGGAAAATATGGTCATTCAGTGGAATAGAGGACTTTCAAGCATTCTTGAGGAAAAACCAGAGTTGAATAGAAAATTTGACATCCAGAACAAGAAGTAAGAGATGCCTGAGAAGGTAATCAGGGAAAAGAAATCAAAAGGAACTTATCAAAGTTGAACTATTTACATTCCTATATGGAAAAGCAATAACTGTGACTGATGATATCTTTCTCACTATGAAAATAATGGAAGAAGGGGTGTGGTCATATGAATACATATGTGAATGTGTGTGTATATGGTTACAGTTATATATGGATAGAGGGCATAGGTTGAATTTGTTGGGAAGGGAGAGTACTCAAGGGATGAAATTATGAGGTGAGAGAGGAAAGTGGCAAGAGGAGATGGGGAGAGACAGGGTAGGGTAAACTATCTCATGTAGGGGAAGTGGGTGCAAAGGAGGGGGAGAATAAGGAAGGCTAAAAAGGCAAAACCACATTCACATTGAATTTGGTTCAGGGAGAAAATGACATACATACTAAATGGGATATCTCAACCTGCAGCAGGATAGGGGGAAGGGGGATGAGAGGAGGGATGATGGATGGGAGGGCATCCTTGGGGTGAGGGGAGGTTGGAAGTACCCACTATAGAAGAGGGACAGGATCATGTAGGGAATGGACCAGGTGGGGGGTGGGATGAGTGGGAGGGAATTATAAGCAACCTTGTACAATATATCTACTATGATAATGTTTTGCATAGCTAGACATGTACAACATATACTGAATTACTTATCTCCCAAGAGGGAATGGGTGACAAGGGAGGAAGGAAATGGATCTGAAATTCGAGGTCTTAACATTAAATGTTTCAAATATATATAAATACTATTATTAATACTCTTTTGCTTGTAATAGGGAGATAAGATGTGCAGGCATTGGGACACAAAGATTCACCTTCCTCTAATGGAAAAGTCGATGGGGGTATGGGAGAAGGTATGGGAGAGAGCAGATTGGAGGAAGCGATATCTTGTGGGACTGCTATTCTGGGAGGTTGGGTAGGGGAATAATGGGGGGAAAATGATTGTAACTCAAAATCTGGAGGAAATGAATGATGTAAAACAGAAGTTAATAAAGTATTTGTTTAAAAAAAAAGAAATTGCCTCAGCCACCCCAGCCTTCCGCAGCCACCACCCTGGTCAGTCGGCAGCCATCAACATCAAGGCAAGATTCCACCAGCAAAAAGATTACAACTCACTGAGAGCTCAGAGGATGGTTAGTATTTTTTAGCAATAAAGTATTTTTTAAATTAAGGCACATACATTGGGTTTTTTAAGATATAAGAGCATTGCACACTTAATAGAATATAGCCTAACATAAATAAAACTTTTATATGCACTGAGAAACAAAAAAATCATGTGACTTACTTTATTGTGACATTCATTTTATTGTGGTGGTCTGAATGTGAACCCATAATATCTCCAAGGTATGCCTGTACACAAAATACTCAGTATGCATACCTTGGAGATGGTATGGGTTCAGATTCAGACCATCACAATAAAGCACGAAACTAGTGAGTAAGAGGAAGGATTTAAACCCAGATTTTCCTGACTTTAAATCATATACATATATCCTTGGT